>JAWQFJ010005692.1:0-99342 GCA_034096865.1 Theodoxus fluviatilis | reverse complement strand
AAAAAACTTAAACGTTGGATTTTTCTCGGAGACTATTAAGTCTATCAACACCAAATGTGGCATGATGGTGTATGATGACAAGGCCTCAAAAAACATACATAGTGACTTGACCTTGCTTCAAGGTCAAGGTCACAGGAGCCATAAATGTGGTCTCAAAAACAGTCATTTTTCACATTTCCAATTTTCTCCACGTTATTGAGAATGGCGACCTTAGCTACAAGTGGTATATAGGTCAAAGCGAGCCCTATCTTTTTGATACCAGTTTGGTTGACCTTGCTTCAAGGTCAAGGTCACAGGAGCTCTTCAAAGTTGGATTGTATACATATTTTGAAGTGACCTTGACCATGAACTATGGAAGATAACTGTTTCAAACTTAATAATTATGTGGGGCACATGTTATACTTTCATCATGAGACACATTTGGTCACATATCATCAAGGTCAAGGTCACTTTGACCCTTATGAAATGTGACCAAAATGGGGTAGTGAACCACTAAAAGTGACTATATCTCATGGTAGAAAGTGCCAATAAGCACCATTGTGCTTCCTATGTCTTGAATTAACAGCTTTGTGTTGCATGACCTTGGATGACCTTGACCTTGGGTCAAGGTCACATGTATTTTGGTAGGAAAAATGTGTAAAGCATTTCTTAGTGTATGATGTCATTGGTAGGTTTAGTTGTTTGACCTTGACCTTGAAGGTCACCTGAAGGTCAAGGTCATATCAAAGGTCAAGGTCAAGCATGTGAGTCTGTATGGGCTTTGCCCCTTCTTGTTCAATTTATGGCATCCGATTTCTACATAATGCGAGCAAACATTTTGCGGTAATATACTTTCATCCTAAGTCTAATCAAATACAAGGGCAAAGCATCAACCTTGGCAATAATCCACAAAAACTTGGTAAGAAACAGACGTGATTCCATAAGAGGCTAGCAAAGGCAGTTCTGCCCCCATTGCTCTTGGTGACACTGGTTGAAAGTCCATCTTTTGCTCATCTTCCACCTCCCTCACCGATACACTCGTGGTCTGCTCACACGTCTGCTGGAGTTGTGCCTGTCCCATCGCCATACCCCCAACATCTCCCATAGCTGAATTTGTTGCAGAGCCTCAGACCTGCTCTAAGACAGAAATGACTAGCAGGCCTCTACCTCCATCGCCCTGGGAAGCAGCAGTGAACTGCCTTTCTAGGACTCCATCTACATATCGCTTTCCCTGTCCACTACCTCAAACTTCAGCAGGTCAGACTTTCGGCCCTATTAATCACATCCGTGGCAATCGGTGGGACAGAGTCACATAGTCCACCACAAGACCTGAGAAGAGGCCTCTATCACAGTGGCGCAATACCCACTGTGTGACGTTCGCCCTCGCTTTTGCGACTCTTTTGTTTTTTCTTTTTCTGGTGCTTCCATCGAAGGAAACTGAAATGGTCCAAGGTGTCCATTCAAGGATTTGGGTTCGCCAATGTTCATTCTCGGCGTACAGCACTCGCACGTGTTTCGCGTGCCTCCTGAAGTGTGCTGTGTCAAGCTGCCCGACGAGCCCCTGGAGTGGACAGCTTTCTGGTTAAAACTGCCAAGTCTTCAGGTGTACAATGGGCATGGGTGGCAGATTCATTCTAAGCAAAAAAACATCTTCAATTGTCGGTCAAAATCCCGACTCCTGTCGAAAAGTTGCTGCTACTGAACGAAGGCGGAGGTTGGACCTCGAATCCTCTGTGCGTATGTGCCCGTCTTGGATGATGTTGGCGAGGTGACTGATGATGGTGCCACAGCACTCCGAAACACGGGAACTTGAAAGCTGGCAAGCAGAGCCCTCCTCGCTGTTTTCGACCTCCGTCACAATCGATAGGGCTGCCTCACAGATCTCTCACACTCCGAAGGCAGGGAATAGCTCCCGTTCAGACTCCGTCATACTGACAGCAATGAGGTTGACATGCAGTCTGATCAGAAAGGGCCTGCGCTCGTCTCGCTTGATAGTAGCCACGAGGGAAGGCGACCCATTTCTCTCTGCCGGCCACAGAGTCAGTCGACGTGGACGGGTCCACGGTTGCGTGATCACAATATCTGGACCAACGCCGATTCAGCGATGTGGAGGCGATCGGGTACTTAATTCCCCCAACTACTGGAAGGCTGTTGGCGTCAAATTACTCTCCTCTGGAGGCAAACAGCGATGAATCTTCTGCTTCTAGCTTGCGTCCTCGTTGCATCTTTTTTCCATGATGCATGTTGACTGTGTCCAGTTCATTGCGATTTCTTTCGGCATTTCCCTGCGAGGCTGACAGCGTTCAAACGACAGCCATCTTGACTCGGCTGAACGTAGTAAGCTTGGGGGGTCGTTGAAATACGCGGGGAATAGCCGATACGCGCTGCGTCCCGGCTTAAATTGGGTCAATTAAAAATTGCCTTGAGGCAATCACTTCCGCTGCGTATCACGCGCGATGGCGCTCGTAAAACCTGTCCAAAATCACAGGCAAGCTCCAACTAAGCCGACCGGGGTCTGATTCCTCGTGGCTGCTCGCATTGGTTAGCACTTGAAAAGGCTTTTCCGATATTTCTGCTTCGTGGTTCCTCCATAACTGCCTTCGTTTCACCGGGGTCCGGGGAAAGTAGTAGCAAGCGCATAAGAGCGGAGTGGAACGCGCGCATACGCACCGAATAGACCGAAACATGAGGCAGATTGTTTTGAGGAGCGAAGATGCCGTATCCAAGCACTGAAAATGACACATTTTTGACTTCCTAGGTTAGGTTTTTTCAACAACTTCAGGCGATGGGTACCTCTCTAAACTAGATTAAATAAAACATGAAGGTGAATGGAAGACCGGGCAAATCCGTCATGTACCATAAAAGTTGGATATTTGAGACTATGTAGGTATACCTTGTTTCCGAGTATAAACTAAAAACTGGGTCGATTTTTGATCATATTTTATTAATTTTCAACACCGTGTCCCCTTAAGAACGGTGCTGTCTGTGCCACACATGTCTTAGGCAACCACCACCACCACACACATACACACACACACACACACACATGCACACCACAACCACACACACCACAACCACCCCCACACATACCACCACCACCCCCTACACACACATCACAACCCCCCACCCCCACCCCCACACACCACACACAACCCCCACCCCCACACACACACATACCACACCCCATCTCCACACACCCCACCACCCCCACACACGTACAACTCCCACACCCCACCACCCCCACACACCCCACCACCCCCACACACATACCACCCCCCTCCCACCACAGTTTCATTTTTGGTCACCTGATTGACCCTAAATTTTGCACGCCCACCCCCCTCCACCCCCCACCCCTCACAGCTGAGAAGGGCAAAAAGCGCACACACCCAAATGGCGCACACACCCTAATGGCGCACACCTAAAATGCGTAAATCCTTCCCAGGAATCAATGAAACCAATTAAAATGTGCATTTTGAAACTTCATTTTCTTTTGTAAAAAATGTTGGGGGAATGAATACAAACCATTGTTCTTGCATGTTGACATAACTGCTACCTTTCTTTAAACTTTGTTAAAAGTTCCTATCTGTAATTTATCCTCTCTTTTCTTTATCATATAACTTTAGACAACCTGTATGTCAAGCATTTGACTGTCTTTGTATCTGCTTTCATCATGTTGACACCGGCTTATTCCCCGCAAGATTTTGCAAGGTTCCTAGCGTAAGCAACGCCCCTCTCTGTGTGTGTTGTCAGGTGGCAAGGCAGACACCGACAGCGAGGGGCTTCCCAACATGCAGCAGTGTGCCGACTCCATCATCAACTTCTCCACCATCCCGCAGCACCGCCACCCGAAGGGCGCCACACCTGCCGAGATCACCCAGTGTGGCATCGACTCCTCCTTTGCCCTGGAGACTCTCATCGCCGAGCGCTACAGCGTGGCTCAATCCAACCAGCAGAGTTCAGAGACTGCAGGAAGCGAGACCTCAGCAAGGGGAAGTAACTCTTCTACCAAGGGAGACAACCCCACCACAGAGGATGGCGGGTCTTCATCTATGATGGATGCAGACTCTTTGACGGGAGAGGGCGTGTCTTCGAAGGGCGATGGTGCGTCTGTGAGAGGGGTAAACCTTCCTTCAGAGGGACATGCCTCTGCCAAGGGAGATGACTCTTCTAAAGGAGAGGATTGTGATGGAGTTGGGTTTCTAGGGGAGCTGCAGTTTGCCTTTGTGTGTTTCTTGCTGGGACAGAACTACGACTCCTTCGAGCAGTGGAAGAAGTGTTTGAGACTGCTTTGCTCTAGCGGCGAAAGTCTGAGACACCGCCCCCAGCTCTTCCTGAAGTTGGTCTCCATCCTGCACTTTCAGGTAGGAAAGAAATCCTCTTTCTGGAGAGGCAGATTTTGCAGAAGAAATCCAAAAGTGTCTGTCTCTTTATCCCTATGTGTGTGTGTGTGTCTATGCATCTGTTTATGTGTGTGTGTCTGTCTCTGTCCCTCTGTGTGTGTGTGTGTCTGTCTCTGTCCCTCTGTGTGTGTGTGTCTGTCTCTGTCCCTCTGTGTGTCTGTCTCTGTCCCTCTGTGTGTGTGTGTGTGTGTGTCTCTGTCCCTGTCCCTGTGTGTGTGTGTGTCTGTCTCTGTCCCTCTGTGTGTGTGTGTGTGTGTGTGTGTCTGTCTCTGTCCCTCTGTGTGTGTGTGTGTGTCTGTCTCTGACCCTCTGTGTGTGTGCATGTGTTTGGGTCTCTCGGCTTGCTTGCCTGCTTCTTCCTCTCTCTGCCTTTCTCCCACCCACTCCCTCAGTTCCTCCCTCAGTCCCTCAGTCCCTCCCTCCCTCAGTCCCTCCCTCCCTCCGTCCCTTCCCCTCCCTCCCTCCCTCCCTCCCTCCCTCCCTCCTCCCTCCCCCCTCCCCCCCCCTCCCTCCCTCCCTCCCTCCCTCCCTCCCTCCCTCTCTCTCCTCTCTCTCTCTCTCTCTCTCTCTCTCTCTCTCTCTCTCTCTCTCTCTCTCTCTCTCTCTCTCTCTCTCTCTCTCTCTCTCTCTCTCTCTCTCTCTCTCTCTCTGGGAATCCTTTACCACATTGACCTAACTGAATCCCAAGTCCGAGCCTTGCCGTCTCCGTCACACCCCTTGGTTTTCCCTCCTCCAGGTGCGGGAAGTCCCTGCAGACCTCTTTGTGGACATAGTGGAGGGCGACAACTTCCTCACACAGACCCTCGGGGAGTTCTTCTCCAGAGCCGAGGACGACGACATCCACCCGGAGCTTCGGTCGCGTGCGCTGGCTTTCCGTGAGCACGTCACTCGAAAGTTTGGTTGGGATTTTGCCGAGTCGGATGACTGTGCCCCTGTAGTTGTTGACACGGGGGAATAGTGGTAGTGTTCTTCTGTTGTCTGACTGTGTTGTTGGGCGAGTGTCGAGGATGGTGAGGGACCCTTTGGGTCTGTCTGGGATAGATTGGGCAAAAGGTCGTTGAGTTCCGACTGAGGGAATGGTAAATGTGGCTGAGTTTGTTGTGAGGAGGATTGATTGGGAGAATGTTGTGTTTTCTGATGAGAGACCATGAGGAAGGGGAATGATGTTTGCAAGAATGACTTGGAAGTATTTGTGACTGAAGAAATCCCAGAAATAGGTTTTTGTTATATCATCCAAATGTGATTACAGGTATTACATGTTTTTGCACATTTTCTCAGGCAGCTGCATGGTTTGATTTGATTTGATCTTCCAGTCCATTCACACAGGCTCAAGTGTTGAACTGTGCTTTTCCAGTTCATTCACACAGGCTGAAGTGTTGAACTGTGCTTTTCTAGTTCATTCACACAGGCTGAAGTGTTGAACTGTGCTAGTGATTTATGTGAAGAAGTTTTGCTGTGTTGGTATGTTGAATTACATTGTTGCTTCAAGTGGTTTTTTACACTTGGGTGAAAGAGGAATATGTATTGATTTAATTATGCGTGTACATACTCATGAAAGTCAGTTGAGGAATGTGAGAAACAGTTTATTACCTTGTAGTTGTAGGTCATTGTTAAGGCCCCTGTAATCCACCCTCTCACCCCCTAGTTAAGATGTGGGGGGTTGTGTCTGCCGGAACTACTACACCCCCACCCACCCCACACCCCTTTTTTTTTTTAATAGAAGAGGCCAGATTGAACAAAAACCATAATTTCTTTTCACTGAAAATGCTATTTTAAAACTTGTAGATTTACTGAGTGCTCAGAGAGCAGGAAAGATAGGTCAGCATGCAGTTTGTCGTTTTCTTTCTTTCTTTTTGTTTGTTTTTTTAATGATGGGAAATGGTTTAGTGCCTACAGAAAGAAGTAGGGCGAGTCTGGTTACCATGACGACAACTATGTTGTTGTTGTTGGCCTACGAAGGTGCAGTCTGGAAGTAGGGCGAGTCTGGTTACCATGACGACAACTATGTTGTTGTTGGCCTACGAAGGTGCAGTCTGGAAGTAGGGCGAGTCTGGTTACCATGACGACAACTATGTTGTTGTTGGCCTACGAAGGTGCAGTCTGGAAGTAGGGCGAGTCTGGTTACCATGACGACAACTATGTTGTTGTTGGCCTACGAAGGTGCAGTCTGGAAGTAGGGCGAGTCTGGTTACCATGACGACAACTATGTTGTTGTTGTTGGCCTACGAAGGTGCATCTGGAACTTGGTGTCTTGCTCTCTCCCATTTTTCTCACTGCCCCTGGACACTGGAACACCTTATACTCTGTGCAGAGGTGACCCATTTTTCTCACTGCCCCTGGATACTGGAACACCTTATACTCTGTGCAGAGGTGACCCATTTTTCTCACTGCCCCTGGATACTGGAACACCTTATACTCTGTGCAGAGGTGACCCATTTTTCTCACTGCCCCTGGACACTGGAACACCTTATACTCTGTGCAGAGGTGACCCATTTTTCTCACTGCCCCTGGATACTGGAACACCTTATACTCTGTGCAGAGGTGACGGCTGTTCCAGTTTGATAACATTTTGCATAGCAAAGAACACTTCTGCGCACCAAAGTTATCCTTGAAAGAGGCAAACGATTCACATGGACTATCAAGGGGAAAGAATTGCTTGTTTGATGTGCTGGGAAGAGATCTGCACAGGCACACCTGCATGCACACCATGTTAGAACAGTCCACAAGTCAAAACATGTTCACATTCCCACAATAGATGTACAAGGGTTTGTTCTGAGTTGTTCAAGAAACTACACACTGGCGAATCAACAAAGTGTCTTAGATAAACCGTCCAGTTGGTATGGATGGATGGATGGAGTTACATGGCCTATCAACCTTTGTAGGCTATGTAAGGCCATTAAGCTCGAAAATCACTCTAAAAGCTTAGAGTAAACCCAAATCAAGTAACGGTGTCCCTAGTTATTTGCCTCTTACGAATCGCTTAGGGAGTCCAGTTGGTAAAATTCGGTACAGAACTTAAAGTAAAAGTACTAAAGCAGTACATAAATGTGAAAAGAAAGTGATCAGAATGAAATTCTGCATCAGTTACATGTTGAATTTTAAACAAGAAAGAAATGCCCTTTTCAACTGACATACAAAAATCAAACAAGAACCTAATGTTTGTCTGCATCCTCCAGCCTCCTCAACATATCTTTTTTAATTTGAACAAAAGTATCTAGTGACCCTGCTATTTGGCGCAGAACTTGCGTTTGTTCGAGGATCCACTGGGGTGGCTCAGCCATTGACGAGGCCCTCCGTTTCCTTCCCTTTCCCTTTCCTGCCGCAGGGCTGGCGCCAGATCTGCCAGGGCTGGCGCTGGATCTGCCATGGCTGGTGCCAGCCTGACAGTGGGGTTGGCTGGCGCCAGTGCTTGGGCCAGGCTGAGCGGGGTCCAAGTCAACTTCAGCTGGGCTGGCTGGGGCTGGACACGCTAGAGCTGCTTTCAGACAACGCCTCGTCTTCGGCAGGTGGGGGGCGTCTTAACCTCGGTCTCTCTGTGTGTGACTGAACTGTAACAAAATAAGATGAACACAATCAAAAACAAGAAGAAAAATCAGACATGACTGCCAGTACACAGACCTAAATTTACGATGATCTCAATTGGCGAAAGAAAAAAGTCCATGAAACAGTCACATACTACTTGTATCTACGATTTCAGTCTGCATGTAATAAAGATGAGGGAAAAACTATATCAAAACGAAAACAAAATGATGAGAGGAATTATGACCGTCATTCATACATGCTTAAATTCAGCAAAGCTGGTTCCAATCACCCAGATTTCTCCTAACACTTCAAGAGGTTATCGTGACTTCTTGGGGATACCTTTTGTTGAATCACTTCCACATGTTGATGTCATTTAATTATTATTTTAATATTACCCCACAAGTAACTAAAAAACTTGTGAGCCTAGATGATCAATAATGCAACTCTGGCATACACAATGACAATAGCATTGGAATGTGATGATATAGTATTACTGCATTCAGCCAGCAAAGTGTAAAATCACCACTGTGAGGTTTTAAATTCTTCTTGCCGAACACCCATTACAGCTGGCAAGCCATGAGAAAAACAAATTGCAGCAGATTACTCACCACCACACAACGAGCCAGCAGTCCGACTTGGCTGAATGCCAGGGTCATGGAAGAGCTGATCGTCCATTAGGTCATAGTAGGGCCAGGTCATTCGGCCCGCACCAGTCTTCTTGGCCTTCTCTCTGTTGGTCTTATAGCTGCAACAAAATTCATACATTATTATATATACATGTACATTGCCTGAAACGCTGGTAAATTATAAATCTGTGTCCAGAATACTTTGCCAGGAAATGTTTTCATTGATCTAAGTATCATACTATCAGGCATGAGACTGAACAATGCAAACATGATACAAATATAAATTTCAAGATTATCCTTAAAACCTGCATGAAATGAAGGGAATTTTGGCAAAATCAGCACTCCATTTATTGGATTTTCGATACGAATGGGAACAGACGCAGGTCTGAATTTTAAACAGCAAAGTAGAAAAACTTGTTCAACTTTGATGTGCTGGGAAGAGATCTGCACATGCACACCTGCATGCACACACATAATCATAAGCACACACACGTGCCCGTGCGCACACTCACATATGCGCACACACATGCCTACACATGCACACATACACATATGGTGGAAGCTGGTTGAATCTTTAGAGTTGGAGTAGAGATGAATGTGTTTTTTCTGCTGTCTAGACGGGCAACTTTCCTGCATGGTTTTGTTATCATATTGGAGTGTGTGTGTGCATGGGTGTGTGTGTGTGTGTGGGTGTGTGTGCGTGTGTGCATGTGGAGGCGTGTGCATGCATGTGTGTGTGATTGATAAAAACAATTTCTCCACTTCCCACTTCCTCCTCCTCCTTGCCGTAGTTCTTCCTGACGGTGTGAAGCTCATAAATGTAAAACAAAAAGTTGAAGAGAAAAGCATAATTATCAACACAGGGATGTCATCTTCTTGCTGTAGAACTAGAAGTTATTGACAATCTATTTCCTATGCAGTTTTTTCTTACATTAAAAGGCAAGCATGTATGGAAAGATTGTCAAATGGATCCGTGTTTCACAGAACAGGCTAAAAATAGATGCCGTCTCTGGTTTCAGCCCCCTCAGGTGGGGGTTGAAGTCTCCATGATGCAGGCTTCTTCTTGATTTATGAAAAGGCAAGCTTATATGGATACTTATGTAAGATTGTCAAATATTGTATTGGGCTCATGGAGCGGCGAGGAATGGGCGCCATATCTGCCTTCAGCCCCCTCTGGTGGGGTTGAAGGTCTTAACCCTCTTCACCTTAAGACGGTTTTGTTTACATTAGGTGCAAAAACTGAGAACTTGGGAGACGATCAAGTCCTGGAGAATAAAGAACTCCCTCCTTGCTCTGGAGCTCCCGACTTTCTGCTTGGTGGGCCTCCTCCATTCTCTTCCTCTTTCCTCTGGCACGCTCAGAAGATTTTCTGGTGGCTGACTTTACTCTTTCTTCATGTTTCCTCTGGGCATTCTGCACAGCCAGCTCTCCTCCCAGCAACTCCAGCTCCTCCATCACAGCCAGATGTGCAGAAGATCCCTTGTTGAAGTTCTGCACACAGACTGCAACAGCAGTGTCCACGGTGCGGCGACCAGCCCATCTTTTACTTCGGACACATCCTCCAGAAGAGGGAATGGAAAGATTCATTTGAATTCTGAGTTTTCCCATCAAGGCACCTCTGCAGCAACTGGGGATCTCCAAGGCGCTTGTAGACAGGCACAAGTGCCTCAGCAATGTCCCTAGGTAGGGGATGGGGGTGAGGTTTGAGGGTCTCTTTGCCTTCTTGAGCTCTCTTGTAGAAGCACCATGTTGGTTTTTCTGTAGTGGATGCAGGGCACCTGTCATGGTGAGGATCTTCATCAGCCCCTTCCACCAATGGGAGCCTTCTGTGCCTTCCTCCTCTCCACCAGATTCCTAAGTGCTGTCCCCATTCTTTTTGTCACATGATTGACACAGTCAATTTTCTTCACCTGCACTCCCTCACCATACACTTTGGCCTCATTTACTTTGCTGTGTGCCTTCCCATCCCCATCCCCCAGCATGTCCATGTATCTGAAGTTGTGCAGGACTTCAGATCTGCGCCAGAGAATCAAAGCAGCCTCTACCTCCATTGCCTGGGAGGAGCAGTGGACTGTCTTCTGGCACTCCTCTTCATGATCTTCCTTCCAATCCTCAAATTCTGCATAGTCTCGTTTTGGCCCCATCTCACATCCATGACAGTAGTTTGACAAAGTCACATAGTCCACCACTAGACCAGAGTATATTTCTATCACAATGGCTATACCACTGTGCGAGGTTCGCCCTCGTTTCTGCAAGCTCCCATCAAAGGAAACAGAAATGTCAAGCCGTCCATCAGCATCTGGCTCACCAAGATTCATTTCAACAGACACCTGTCTCACTTGCTCTGCCGCTTCCTGAAGGTGCTTGTCAGCTGCCTGACGAGCTCCGAAGTGAACAGCCTTCTGGTATTTTTGCCATGTCTTCAGGTGCATGGGTGGTGGCATGTTCATCAAGGCAAAAAAAACTCAGCAGCTGGGTAACTCCAATACCCGTCGAGGTGACGATACCCTTCTTGATGAGGCCATCGTAGACATCCAGCCGGAACATCAGAGGGTCATGGAGTTGTCTTGGCTTCTTAGAAGTGGTGGTGGTCTTCTTGGAAGGGGTAGTGGGTGAATGCCCATCATTATGTTGCTGCCAGGAAAAGTTTGATGTCAGAAGATGTGACAGGAGTCCACCGAGCATCCTTTTTCTTCGCAGCGTCCTGTTTCTGGTCCGCGTAAAGGTTGGTTTGAGCTGCTATGTCCTCCATCATCGACTCCGGTAGCATCACAGCAATAAAGTCATACTGATCAGCACCTACCGGGAGGTCGTGTTCGACACCAACTGGCTCTACAAAATTCTCATGTCAAACTTCGATAACTGCGAAGTGCATGCTGCTGCCTCTGAGTGTAACAGCATCCGAATCTAGGTCGAGATAGCTCTCCTGCCCCGCATCACCGCTACCGACACTTTGCCGTGATGTGGATGGAATAGGCTCAAATTCCTCCCCATCACTGTCAGTTTCGGTCAAACTATCCATCGCAAATCAAATGCAGCTGCACTACATCGTATTTCTCGATCTAACAAGCCGATTTCGACGATCTTTGCCCCAAAACAAAGTGCAAACACTGTCGGAAAGGATGCGCGAGAAAGCAGCGAGATTACAGGGACTTCTGGGTAAATACGACTGCTTAATGAATATGCATGACCTGCGGTCGCTGGCGGGCGTTCCAAGTGTTTGCACTGTCCAAAATGGCGGGCGCTCCCAGGGGAAGAGGGTTAATGATGGCAGCCTTCGTTGATCACTGTGGTCCACAACGATCTCTTGGCTGTGCTCTCTGGTGGCTTTGACCAATGTCCAGTTTTGCAGGGATTTTGTTGGCTGGACACCAGGATCCTGCCATTAGAGCTGATGTGAGGCCGTGGCCACTGTTTTTTAAAAATAATAATGCAGATTTCATAAATATCTATTATTAATGCACACACACACCCCCCCCCCCCCCCCCCCCCCCCCCCCTGTCCCAACTTGGCCTGTGGCTTAGTTAAGCTCATGAATGTAAAGTTGTCAAACAGAGCATCATTGACAGCACAGTGTGGTCGTCTTCTTGCTTTGTAACTATGGAACAAGATCTGGAGTTAATGGGCATCTACATTTTGGGGTTCAGGGAGATGGGGATTATTGACAGGTGGTAATGGTCGCTTGAGAGGCTCGAGGCTTGATGGCGGAAGGAACACAGCCATTCATAGCCATCGTGACCTTTATTTGGATGCAGTAGTCCTCCTACGGTGACCTACCGTCGTAACTCGGTGTCCTACCGTTGTAGTCGTAGGACTGTGTCCTTCCGTCTGTAAAGAATGCGTGGTATGGCATTATATGGATTGTCCATTGCTAAGTAAAACCAGGCAAATGTTTGACACAAGTTGACACTGGCCAGTTCTTCCGCAAGATCTGGCAAGTTCTCCGGATTTACTTCTGCGAACGTTACATCATCAGTTTTGTGATGTCATATTGTGACGCTGCCCATGAAAAAACTCGGACTTGAGCGGTTGGTGAAAATGGAGATTGAATCTACGGCGAAGCGTTGTCAGGGTTGACTTTGTAATTCGTGCTGTGCTTCACTGAACGGAATCATTCACAGACTTGAGAGTCTTCGTCCAGGGTTGCCCAGGACTGTCGCGGTGGCCGTGGAGCCGTCCTGAGTCTGCAGGAGCAGTGATGAGTGTAACCGATGTCCTGCTGTTCGAGGGAGTCCAAGATACCAAAATGAGGGAGGACGTAAACAACAACACAACGAGTGCCGGTAGATATGAAATCGGAATTCACGTTGGGGTTAGCCGATAGAGAATCTCCGTAGGCAGCGGAATGACTATGCTGACTCGAGGGGAGGAGGAGCTCAACAGGTTGGATGTAGACCGATTATCGGCGGGGGCCGCACGTCTATGCTGACTCGAGGAGAGGACAGCAAATCTGACAAGATGGAGGAAGACAGGCCGTTGGAGGCTGAGCTGGAGGAGGAACTCAGCAGGTTGGATGTAGATTGATTGTCGGCGGGGGCCGCACGTTAGTTCTGGTGAGCCCTGGTGTGGGCCGGGGCTATTGAGTGATTGTGAGTGTGGTAAATATATTCATTTCTATATCGGCGGGGGCCGCATGGTCACTTGTTGGAGCTACGTTAGCGCCTTTGTGCCCTGGTGTGGGCCGAGGCTGCCTGAGCTACATTAGCGCCTTTGTACTAGCTTCCGAGAGCGAGGCGGCCTTGTAGATAAAATCACAATAATTGTCAACACCCGTAGATTGGGGTAGCTTAAGTCAATAAACACGGAACACATCGGCGTTGGTTTTCTTTGAATATAATATACGTTCACGTTATAAGAGACTTGGGGCACATTTGATGACGATGCTCCGGTATTAACTGAAAGTGGAACAAATATGGGGCCCTTTAAATTCCAGAACTTCCTTTCAGTAATACACTTACACAAGGAGGACATGCATTTGAATAAACACAATTTGTTCTCAGACAAGTGACATCAAGCAGAGAGAAGTGCGTCAGACTATCTATGCACAACAAATCTTATTTTCAGTAAACATATTATTCATATTCTTCTACTGAACAAAGTATCCATTGCCATGTTTGAACAAAGGAATAGAACATGAACAAGATTCCTCTTTTGCACAGAAATTTTCCTTTTCAGCAAATACTACGTAAACTCAATGAATTCAAGTGTAGCACATCAAAGTTAAACTTTAAATACGTATTTGAAATAAAAGGAATACTGGTTTCCTCTAAATCAATTCTTCACACTTCAGCTGAAATACAAACTGAAACCACATCTCGCAACACACGTGAGTGTTTACACACAAAAAACCAAAAAGGAGAAAAATATACCTTTTGGCTCCCTTGTACGTTGAATTCACTGGTTGGCTCACAACGCTTCTAGAAGTAGGTACTTTTTACTTTTACTTTAACATTTTCATTTCATGGCTATGGAAAACTGTGAATGACACGGCAAGCCTGACGGGAAAGAGCTCCACTCCTCTTGTACAATTATCAAAAAAGTAAAAACTGTTTACGTGGGGTTCTAGCTAACTGCAAAACCCATGGACAGGAAGTGACAGTGTCTTTGTGCATGACGTTCAATATATGACGTACAAAGGTAAATTCCTAACTTAGAGTTCAAACAACATCTCAAATTTGTCCTTTCGACATTCAAAGCCAAAACAAACCAAAAAAGAACAGAAAAAGAAAAGATCAACAAGAGAAAGTGGCTAAACAACAGGTTTTTGTCATCATCCTTCCGTTAGTAAGTCTGTCCGTCAGGCAGCCTGGCCAAGCTGCTTCTGTCTCAGTAAAGTCGTCAAAAACGTCAGAAGTCATTAGTCAACAAGAAACATAGAACACGAACACGAACACTCACACAGACAAAGCCACATGAAAGTACAAAAAAATAACCAACCAAATACTAAATATCAAGAAAAACGAGGTGAGGAAGTAAGGGGAAATGGGGGGAGAGAGGGGTATGACGAGTGAATGCCAGATCGGCAAGAACACTCCTCCCTTAAGCACAACTTGGTGCTTACTACCTTATCGCCAGACTACTATTTAAAGGAGAAAGAAAGAGAGCGTCACTCCCAATTTCTATCAAAAACCTAACTAAACATGACTTGTTTGGTACACCATACAAAATCTTAGTTTTAATTTCAAGCTACATGACAAGGACTGACTCTCCTCTGAGTCAAACCATTCCCTTTACGTTTGCGTGAAGACAATCTATATTTGAAATCATCAACCTTTGTTTCTTGTGGAAAATGAACTTGCGTCCCAAGACTTGCTTTCCATACTTTCAGGGCTCAATCACACCAGGAAAGACCCTTTACACTTTTAACTTTGACAAACTTTGTTTCTTGTGGAAAACGAACTTGCGTCCCAAGACTTGATTTCCATACTTTCAGGGATCAATCACACCAGGAAAGACCCTTTTACTTTTAACTTTGACAAACTTTGTTTCTTGTGGAAAACGAACTTGCGTCTCAAGACTCGCTTTCCGTACTTTCAGGGCTCAATCACACCAGGAAAGACCCTTTACACTTTTAACTTTGACAAACTTTGTCTCTTGTGGAAAACGAACTTGCGTCTCAAGACTCGCTTTCCGTACTTTCAGGGATCAATCACACCAGGAAAGACCCTTTACACTTTTAACTTTGACAAACTTTGTCTCTTGTGGAAAACGAACTTGCGTCTCAAGACTCGCTTTCCGTACTTTCAGGGATCAATCACACCAGGAAAGACCCTTTTACTTTTAACTTTGAGAGAATTAATTCTTGTTAATTAAATTCGCGTCCTTTTACATGGTCAAAGAGAGACATCAACTCCTGACATTTTGTTTCGAGTCAGAAACGTTTACCTTTGACAAATTCGTCTTTGTCACCCTTGTACGTGCATCTGGCACCTTAACTGTGTCAGATTTTAGCATTATAATGTGCATTATAGGTATGCTTAAGAGGAGAGGGACTGACACTCCCTTTGCTCTCTTCTTTGTTCCACTTCAATTTCCGGGACGTTTTTACCCTATATCTTGCAAGCAATTTTCTGTTTGCTGTCACTTCTTTGTACATACAACCATGCCGTAAAAACAAACCCACCGCAAGGCCGGCTTCCACAGCGACATCAGAAGGATAACAAGATCCAACTTAGACCAAATGTTGATCAAACAAAAAGAAAGAAGAGAACATAAGTTCTAATGCTTGCACCGCCAATACTCAACAGAAAAATTAGTGAGGCTGAGGATAAATTTCTCTAGGCAACTAATGAGATTGGCCAGAAAAGCAGATCCAACTAAGCCCTGAAAGTCTAGCACTGATGATAACAAGCAAAATTAAGACATCCATAAAGTTCAAGTGTCTGTTCTTTTGGTACCGTGGTACATCCACATGATGCTAGCCAATGTTCATGTAATAATTAGCTCACTTTCTTTGGCCGTAGAATGCTGTATCAATAAGTTACAGCCTCCACTTGGGCTTACGAGAATGACCATCTAGGCCATTTACTGTTCGGCAATCAAAAAAAAAACAACAAAAAAACAACCACCAACCCACAAATGGATTAATGTTATCCGGGCTGCATGAATGGCCCATACAGCATGAAGATGCGTTCCAACACACTTGTGACTGGCTGACGAAGACGGCATGGGGCAGTCATCATAGAACCTGGAAGCATCAAACATAGCTGGGCTGCAAAAGTCATCGTCGGGCGGTTCTCAGGCCTGGTTACCTGACTGCTGGGGAGAGCAAGACGTGCCCTCTGAGGCAGGAATGAGGACTGTGAGCTTCTGTACAGGTCTGGTGAGGCGTGTTGATGGTGAACTGGCTTTCCCTTCTTTATTTAAAGAGGTGTTGGGGAGAATCACCTGCACGCTGCGGACCAGACCATCTTTGCTGGGGAAAGTCTTTTCAACTCTGGCCAGCTTCCAGTCTGAGCGACATTCGTTGATGTCCCGCAGAATGACCACATCATTGACCATGATATTTCTCCTTGGTCTGTGCCAGATCCGTCGTGGCTGTAACGTGAAGAGATATTCATCCCTCCAACGTCTCCAGAACTCTTCTGCGATGCGTTGTGTGCGACGCCACTGACTCCTTGCGACTATGTCTGCTTCTTCAAAATCTCCTGGAGGAGGGGGAATCACGGTTGGTTTCATGGTCAGCAGATGGTTTGGAGTGAGGGGAAGAGGACCGTTTGGGCACTCAAGCGACTCAACAGTGAGAGGGCGTCCGTTCACGATGGCCATGACTTCGTACAAGAGGGTTCTCAGAGATGAAGTACTGAGTCTGGAACCATGTTGAACCATGAGTCCACTGAGGACGTTTCGCACAGTCCTGATTTGCCTTTCCCACACTCCTCCCATGTGGCTGGCGGCAGGCGGATTAAACTTGAACTCGCACTGCAGCTTCAACATTTCTGAGATGACAGTGTCTTTATCTTTCTTTGTCATGTTCCTTTTTGCTGCATTCAGCTCGTTGTGCGCTCCAATGAAGTTCATCCCTCTGTCACATTGTATTGTGCGGATGCTCCCTCGTATGGCAATGACATTTCGGAGCCCATTTATGAACGCATCTGTAGACATGTCGTCTACATACTTCAAGATGAATGGCTCTTGTTGGCATGCACGTCACGACGAGACCGTATCGTTTGACTTCCTTTCTTCCATCTTTGACATGAAATGGGCCAAAGCAATCCAGTCCACAATGAGTGAAAGGAGCAGCTTCTTCAACTCTGGAGCGAGGGAGGTCAGACATCTTTTGAGACTCCCTTGAATCGTGTCTTTTGATACATGAGATGCACTCTTTGATGACGTGTCTCACGACTCTTCTCAGACTCAGAATCCAGTATCCTCTTCTTCGGATGTCGGACATTGTCGTGGTGCGCCGCTGATGTCCAACCTTCTCGTGACTGTATCTCACTATGAGTACTGACAGATGACTTCTTCCTGGCAGAATGATGGGGTGCTTTACTTCCTCAGTTTCAAGTGAGTTCTCCAATCTTCCAGAGACTCGCAGGATCCCTTTCTCGTCCTTCTTGGCATCGAGGTTTTTCAGTGTTTTTTGTGTCGACGTGGAACATTTGGAGAATGCTCCTTGTTGGACACATTTGATGAGTCGCTGTTCTGTGAGCTTGTGAAGCTCAATCTTGGAGTGTTGTCTCCCGTGCTTCATTTCGCATTTGGCGATGATCAGGCTGAAAGCTCTAATCAGACTTTCTTTGGTGCTGAATCTTCGTATTCGGTCTTCGAAGCTTGTGGTGGAGATTTCAGAAGAAGAGGTTGCCTTACAGTGTTTGACTTCTTTGTCGTCACTTGGGATTTCGAAAAAACCCTCCTCTGCTGGCAGGTGCTGAGACCTGATCAGTTCTGGTCCTCTGAACCAGTCAGATGAGATGAGGTCTCCGACGTTCATTCCTCTGGAGGCGAGGTCAGCTGGGTTTACTTCTGTAGGCACGTAGTTCCACTGATTTGACTTGGAGAATTTCAAGATCTGGTGGATCCTGTTTGCCACAAAGATGTGAAAGCGTTTGGCCTTGTTTCGGATGTACGCTAGCACTATCTGAGAGTCTGTCCAGAAGTAATGTTGAATGTTTGAGTAATCCAGTTCTTCCTGCAGAAATCTTGCTACCTTGATGGAGAGAACTGCCGCTTGCAATTCCAGCCGAGGTATTGTGACGCCTTTCTTGGGCACCACGCGTGACTTGGCCATTATCAAGGTACTATGAGTCTGCATCTCCGGTCCCTTGAACTTGATGTAAGAACATTGGCCATAACCCGATGTTGAAGCGTCAGAGAAGTGGTGCAGCTCTACTTCTGTTGTTGGTGAGAAAGAAGGAGGATGCATGTTCCTGGATATTTTGACTTGGCTCACCTTGGTTAGGTTATTCAGCCATGTCTTCCATTTACGTTGCAGATCATCTGGCAAGGGAGTGTCCCAGTCCAGATTCGCACAGCAGATCTCTTGTAGAATTTGTTTCCCTTGCAGAATGAAAGGAGAGAGAAAGCCAAGAGGATCGTACAGCGATGCGATTGTGGACAACACTCCTCTTCTTGTGTCAGGTGTAATCTTGATGTCACTGTTGAAACTCAGCGTGTCTTCATCAGTGTTCCATTGGAGGCCGAGTGTTCTTTCTACGTTCGAAACCTCTTCTGGGTTTGACAGTTCTGTCATCTTTGTTTCTGTCACTTCTGACTTGGGGAAGCAGGTCTTCAGAGTTTCAGAGTTTGACGTGATCTTGTGTAATCTCACATTTCCTTTTTCACAGATCTCTCTTGCCTTCTTCAAGGTAGTGACAGCTTCCGTGACAGTTTCGTTTGCTTGCAGCCCATCATCCACATAGAAATTCCTTTGCAGGAAGTCAGAGGATTCAAGGTGAATCTGTGAGTTGTCTTTGGCGATCTGTTTCAGGCAGTAGTTGGCACATCCTGGAGATGACTTGGCTCCAAAAATGTGCACCTTCATCCGGTAGTCTCGGAGTGGCTTTGTCGTGTCTCCGTCCTCCCACCAGAGGAAGCGTAGATAATCACGATGGTGTTCTGTCACGTGAAACTGATGATACATCCTTTCAACGTCACAGCAGAATGCGATAGGGCCCTTCCTAAATCGACAAAGAACTCCGTTCAAGGAATTGATGAGATCTGGCCCTTGTAGCAAGAGATCGTTGAGGCATGCATCTTGGTACTCTGCGCTGCAGTCAAAGACTACTCGTATTTTGTCTGGCTTCTTTGGATGGTACACACCGTGGTGAGGGATGTACCATCTGGATGCTCTGTCGATCTCATTCTCGGGAATAAGTTCGGCATCTCCTCTTTCGATGACCTCATTCATGAATTTTCTGTAGTCTTGGTGCTTCTTTGGGTTTTTTCTGAATTGATTCATGAGGCCAAGGGTGCGGCGTCTGACACTTTCTCTGTTGTCTGGCATGTGAGGATTGCCTTCTCGAAAGGGTAAGGACATTTCATAATGGCCTTCTTCATTGATGTGTACTGTCTCTTCGGCAATCTTCAAAAATTTGATGTCGTCTTGAGACAGGGTTCCCTCTTCAATGTCGACGAAGTCTTGCTCTAACACATGCATGATGTCAGTGGCAGATGCTTCCTTGGCATGTATTCTGTTTACGTGAAAGGTATTCTCATCTTTGTTGTCAGCTTCTGTGTGAACATCGTGGGATGTTCTGACTTGGTTGGAGGAAGGAGTGGCAGGAGTGGGTCCAACAATACTCCAGCCAAGTTTGGTCTCTATGGCATAGGGTCTCTCTCCAACTCTGTTCAGAGGCATGAGAGCCTCAGGGCAATCGTACCCGATCAGTAGGCCAATCGGGCTGTTCTGATGCAGTGGGTGGAAGTTGGACTCAAGATGCTTCAGATGAGGTATTTTGAAAGAATCTTCGTCTTCATCAAAGGCCTGGGCTACATTGACAATGGCTGTCTGGATAGCCAAGTCTGAGTCAATTTGATGCATTTCTAGTTCCTCTGTCTTCTTGGCTATCATTTTGTCTAGCTCCTGCTGACGTTTCAGAGCTGCAGCTTTGTTGGCTGCGTCAATCTTGACTTGTTCAGCCTTCCTCCTCAATTCGTCCCTTTCCTCCTCAGCCTTGGCTTCATCCAACTCAACTTGTCGCTGAAGAACCTTCAAACGATGTTGAGTGCGAAGCCGTCTTTGAGTCTCCTCTATTTGCGCGAGAGTTTTCAATCTTTGCATTTCTAGCTGGGCCTCCTGTTCTTGCCTTCTTTGCTTTTCCTTAGCGTTTTCTTCTTCTTGTTTAGCCCTTTTGGCTCGCAGTCTCTTTTCCTCGTTCGCATCTTCTTCCTCCTGCTGTCTTTGTCTCTCAGCTCTCCTCACTCTCAGCCTTTCTTCTTCCTGAGTTTCTTCTTCTTCCATTTTGGCTTTCTGGGCCCTTATTCTTTTTTCTTCCTGTGCTTTGATGGAATCTTGTTGTTGCTTAAAAGCAGCCAAAGCGATGGTCTGCTGCAATTCGATTTCTGCCTCAAGATTCTTTCTATCTTCTTCCTGCTGGGCTTCATCAAACTGTTGCTTTCTAGCCTTGTTTTGTCTCTTTAGGTCATGCTCACAGGTGGAATTTTCTGTGACGATCTTCTGAGCTTCAAGCTGGATTTCCTTTGACACCCTTTCCTCTTGTTCCCTTTGCTTTAGCCTGTCAAGTTCATCTTTGATTTCTCTTCCATGCTCCAAAGTCAGCCTCTTGACCGAAAGGGCTGCCGCAGTTGCCAGGGCATCTAAAACTATACTGGCCTTGTCGGAGCCGTGTGACGTGGTGCTTTTGACCCTCCCAGTGTTGGAAACTGAGTCTAGAGCATGGACAGTTTGGGGGTTAGAAAACCCACTAACCATAGACTTGGAATGTTTCTTGGTGCGAAGCCCAGAGATGGAAGTACTCTGAGCTCCTTTGAAGAGGCTACTGACAGAGGTCTTGGTGATGTCACTTGGTTTGCCGGTTGTCGAATCCCCAGTAGTTGAGACTGGCAATGAGAGGGGTCTCAACACAAGCACTAGAGTTGACATGGTAGGCTGAATTTGATCCTCTAGTTGTTGGTGCTGAGCTTTAGCCTCGTCGTCATCGTGCAGCTTGAGCAGGGCTGTGAGACAGGTTTGCAGAATCTTCCTTTCTAGGGAAAGCTCCTCCTTGTACTGCTGCAACTTTGCCAAGTTAGGCCTGACCCTCGAAAGCTCACTGTCGATAATAGAAAGCATATCCCTCATTTTGTTGCAGTGTTGTCTGAAAATTATTTTCTTGACTTGGAGCTGATATTCGAGTCCCTTGGCTGTGTGCTTTCGCGACCTTTGCAATCGGTCTTCTTGACCAGGTGGGGATGCCTCTTCTTGTTGATCTTGTTCTTCTTCCATAAGTGATCCCCCAATGGTTTCTTGATAAGCAAGAATGTCAGACCCAGGAACAGGAACCAACTGCATGCTGACGTTGAGAGGAAATCGAGTTCCCGTTTGATGTTGCGTGCCCAACTCTTGAGCGACAGCTGGCAAATTTCTCTCATCACCATTTTCACTGCCGACGCTTGCTTGCTGTTGATGTACGTTAGCAGGTTCCCCGATGTCAGCTAACTCCATATTATGAACACCAGACTCTGCGATGTCGGCTAGCTGAGTGTCTATGACTTGATGAAGGACTGTAAAAAGGTCTAGTTCCTGCTCCTCCTCTGTAGTCCCGGCGGACACATTTGGAGAATGTTCGTCAAGTGGGGTGGCCATTTTGGACCCCTAGAACTGTACAATGGCTAGAAGTTCACGTCAAGCGAAGTTCAATGTTCACAGAAACTTGGTGACTTGGTAACTTTTATTTGTGACGATACGTCTGCTCGGAGTCTATGAAGAAGAGCAAAAATGACCCGACGTTGCAAAAGGCGACACCTGACCATGTGCTCCACCCGACAACAGAAGATGTTAATACTGAAGAAAGGTCATTCACGATGGAGACGTGGATACGTTGGATGGGTTCCGGTTGACAACGGACAAAAGTTAATACTGTACTAGCTTCCGAGAGCGAGGCGGCCTTGTAGATAAAATCACAATAATTGTCAACACCCGTAGATTGGGGTAGCTTAAGTCAATAAACACGGAACACATCGGCGTTGGTTTTCTTTGAATATAATATACGTTCACGTTATAAGAGACTTGGGGCACATTTGATGACGATGCTCCGGTATTAACTGAAAGTGGAACAAATATGGGGCCCTTTAAATTCCAGAACTTCCTTTCAGTAATACACTTACACAAGGAGGACATGCATTTGAATAAACACAATTTGTTCTCAGACAAGTGACATCAAGCAGAGAGAAGTGCGTCAGACTATCTATGCACAACAAATCTTATTTTCAGTAAACATATTATTCATATTCTTCTACTGAACAAAGTATCCATTGCCATGTTTGAACAAAGGAATAGAACATGAACAAGATTCCTCTTTTGCACAGAAATTTTCCTTTTCAGCAAATACTACGTAAACTCAATGAATTCAAGTGTAGCACATCAAAGTTAAACTTTAAATACGTATTTGAAATAAAAGGAATACTGGTTTCCTCTAAATCAATTCTTCACACTTCAGCTGAAATACAAACTGAAACCACATCTCGCAACACACGTGAGTGTTTACACACAAAAACCAAAAAAGAAAAATATACCTTTTGGCTCCCTTGTACGTTGAATTCACTGGTTGGCTCACAACGCTTCTAGAAGTAGGTACTTTTTACTTTTACTTTAACATTTTCATTTCATGGCTATGGAAAACTGTGAATGACACGGCAAGCCTGACGGGAAAGAGCTCCACTCCTCTTGTACAATTATCAAAAAAGTAAAAAACTGTTTACGTGGGGTTCTAACTAACTGCAAAAACCATGGACAGGAAGTGACAGTGTCTTTGTGCATGACGTTCAATATATGACGTACAAAGGTAAATTCCTAACTTAGAGTTCAAACAACATCTCAAATTTGTCCTTTCGACATTCAAAGCCAAAACAAACCAAAAAAGAACAGAAAAAGAAAAGATCAACAAGAGAAAGTGGCTAAACAACAGGTTTTTGTCATCATCCTTCCGTTAGTAAGTCTGTCCGTCAGGCAGCCTGGCCAAGCTGCTTCTGTCTCAGTAAAGTCGTCAAAAAACGTCAGAAGTCATTAGTCAACAAGAAACATAGAACACGAACACGAACACGCACACAGACAAAGCCACATGAAAGTACAAAAAAATAACCAACCAAATACTAAATATCAAGAAAAACGAGGTGAGGAAGTAAGGGGAAATGGGGGGAGAGAGGGGTATGACGAGTGAATGCCAGATCGGCAAGAACAGCCTTTGTACCCTGGTGTGGGCCGAGGCTGCTTGGGTGGGTGCCGTAAGGCAAGGGTGATTATTACCCTTCATTCTTACATAGATGCTGGTGTTTGTGTCCTTTCTTTTGTTTTCATTGTGCGGGCAAGGCTGACCCGAGGCCCAGTTAGCCGGTCCGTTACACCGTCGTAGGTCTGTGTTCTACTAGCATCAGAGGTCTGTCCTACTGCCGTAAGACGGTGGCCTACCGCCGTAGGTTGGTGGCCTACCATAAAAAAGGGGTATGTGACTGGAAGGTTATGTCAGACACTCAACTATAACAAGTGATTGAACAGACACCCACACTCGGATGACACTTTGACATTTCTATACCTTGTGAAGGCACACTCACTGCATGTGTCTTGGGCATGGATGAATGGTGATTCCACCAAGATGGCAGTAGGGCAAGGGAGAGGTCTTGGCCGAACATTCCCCTTCAAAAAGACCAATACCACCCCATGAAAGAAATGCACTGAGATTTTAAACTGGAAAAAGAGGTGTAAGTTAAGTGACTGGAAGAACGCTATTTCAGGCTCTCCAAAAATGACAAAATGTCAATCCATTGCCTCAGTTTGATTAGCAATGCTCAGTGCAAACACAAAAAGTAGATGAAAGTTTGATTTTTATCTACCAGCTGAAAGGGTCTGACCAACATGTATAGAGCACATCTCACTGTTCTTGCAGGAGGTGGGTCAATGATGCAAACAAAATCTGTGGCTGAAATAGAAAGAGTGAGTGGGAGGGAGGGAAGAAAAGGAGGGAGAGGGATGGTGGGAGAGAGAGGGGAAAGATGCAGGCAGAGGCTCTCTCCCCCCCCCCCCCCCCCCCCCCCCCCCCAATATTTTTTGCTAACTACACCCAACATTTGTCCTCCCTCTGGTAGAATCGGCAGCATCAGCACATGATCAAATGTTACTGCCACATATCTCAGCTATTAATGTTTTGCCAGGTTGATCGAGATTAGTGTGGCATGCAGCATGCATGTTTGATGCAGTGATCCACCCTTGCCTTGCTTGGAACCACACATTTGATTGTGCTTGATCCCGTGTTGACTCTTCCAACTCTTTGATTTGAATTTCTGTTGGTATTGAAAGGACAATCTGCCTAGTGTTCGAGCAGTTGATCCTTTCCTAGCTTCTCACAGGCTGGGTCATGCAAAGCCTTCATACTGGGGAAGGCTGGAAGATCAGGACAAGCGACAGGGTCTTCGGCCTTAAAATCAGTGCAATAATCAGGATGCACCTTCAGAATGCTTGGTGCCGTCTCTTTAGTAGCATGCATATTCAGCTTTGAAAAAAAGTTCTTCAGCTCCTCAGCAGATGGCACAGGCTGCAGCGGCTGGCACTTTCTTTTGGCGCAGGGGTGGAGCAGCTGCTCCGTCATCCGCCAGATGCTTCTCCAGCCCTTTTTTCTTGGCCTTTGAAGATGTGAAGTCAATCTTGTGAGCTGGGGCTGGTTCCACTCCTGGAGAAAATAGGCGGAAATCATCATTATAAAATAGAATTCACATTATGTAAAAATGGATAAAGAACAATGTGATTAGCTTACCATGGGACATATTTAAAAAAAAACTTTTCCCCTTTCAACTCTTATTTGCACCCCTCATAATTTATCTTGCTTTTGATTACCAAGCCAGAATTACAGTACACCAGTACAGTAAGCCGGATAGCTCAGTTGGTAAGTGTTGCGCTGGTGTTCGGAAGGTAGTGGTTCAAACCCCAGAATGAAAATGTGTGCGTGTAATGTGTGCTGGCTGTATCAGTTGTATGTGCGACTGCATAAATGTGTTTTACCTTATTTTTCTCTAATTGAATGTTTTAACTTTACTATTTTAACTGTCATGCGCAGTGAGCTCGCCTGATCACTAGGTGAGGTACTGTGCATTTTATAAATGTTCAAATTAATTTGAATTGACCATACATTTTTATTTATTTTATTACCAACAAGTGGTCCGCTCGTGTCTGTAAAACGTGACCTTACACAGTACACTGCGTGTCTGTTAAGTTGTCTGACGTCTAGTATGCCGTTTATTATTTTCTTTTCACATCATTCTTTAGAGCTGTTTCTTTCTGTGGATATCAGACCTGTGCACCCTCCATTGGAATAATCATAAGACAAGAAGATAAAAATCGTAAGATTAAAACGAACTACAATTTTTCTTCGCAACAACTTTATTAACATCTAAAGTTTCACGTTAAAAAAATGAAAATTCATCAACATGACAAGAATCAAAGGCCTGTCATATTTATGCTCAATGTACAGTCAAACAATCCTTATTAATCGTATTAAAATTTAAAACATACTTCACATTACAATGTTGACAAATCAATCAACTTGTAACATAGTTGTGTAATAGAGTCAGTGAGCCAGAGAGAGAGAGAGTGAGAGAGAGAGAGAAAGAGAGAGAGGGAGAGAGATTGAGAGAGATTCAATGGGACTCACTTGCAGCAATCTCGGAATCAGGAAAGATCTTGGGGATCGCTGCTGAGATTTTGTCAGCAATTGCCAAAGGCAAGTTGTTTTCAGCCGGTCTATATAAAACGTGCACCGGCGCTATCGGCGACTATCGGCCCAGCTAAAGTTGAAACATAGTGGCTAGCTTATACTTATAGAACTCGTACTTACGTCAAATCGCCGTAGTTTGATGTTTAATTAGTCCGCTGAACGCTGCCAAGACTAATAAAGGAAAACGAAAAAGAAAAGAGAAGAAAAAGAAAAAGAAATGATAAAGACGAAAAAAATGAAAAGAAAAGAAAAAGGGAAAAAAAAGAAAAAGAAAAGTTCAGGCCATCCTACTGACCCTTTTTGTGTGTGGCCATGTTACCATAACCACGATTTCTTTGGGCCTAATAAGTTCCTACCTGTTGCTGCCGGTCTGAGAGGTTTGGCTGGCCTCTGTGGAGGTCTCCTCCACTGTCACTGTCAGCTTCTCTAACTTGGACCTCGTTCTGGTGAAAATCCCAGTCTCCTCCGTCTTCCTCCCCTTTCTCTCAGAGGCTTTGACTTTGATGGTCTTGGTGCACTTGCTCTGAGGGATCTTGGCTCTTTTCTCTTTGGCAAATATCTTCACAATAGCAGCAGCAGCTACTACTGCCGCATTGCGTCGTTCCCTGCGCGTTCTCTTTGAGGCATTGGCGGCTTCCTTTTCTTCCAGCTTCCTTTTCTTGGTACGGGTGCTGCTGTTGGCACTCTCTTGTGCTCCTCCTTGGTGCAGTGGGGGTGGGGGTGGGGACAGATCTTGGGACAGTGGGGGTGGGGGTAGGGACAGACCTTGGTGCAGTGGGGGTGGGGACAGACCTTGGTGCAGTGGGGGTGGGGGTAGGGACAGACCTTGGTGCAGTGGGGGTGGGGGTGGGGACAGATCTTGGGACAGTGGGGGTGGGGGTAGGGACAGACCTTGGGACAGTGGGGGTGGGGACAGACCTTGGTGCAGTGGGGGTGGGGGTAGGGACAGACCTTGGTGCAGTGGGGGTGGGGGTGGGGACAGATCTTGGGACAGTGGGGGTGGGGGTAGGGACATACCTTGGTGCAGTGGGGGTGGGGGTGGGACAGACCTTGGTGGGGTGGGGGTAGGGACAGACCTTGGTGCAGTGGGGGTGGGGGGGGGGGGGGGGGTAGGGACAGACCTTGATGCAGTGGGGTTTGGGGTAGGGACAAACCTTGATGCAGTGGGGGTGGGGGTAGGGACAGACCTTGGTGCAGTGGGGGTGGGGGGATTTGGGACAGACCTTGATGCAGTGGGGTTTGGGGTAGGGACAGACCTTGGTCCATCCACTCTCGGTGCAGGGCTCCATCCTTCAGCTGCAAGGCATCCCACTGGCTCCTGTACGTCTTCGTAGTGGAACTCTTACCTGCGGCCTGGGGTTTGGGGTAGGGACAGACCTTGGTCCATCCACTCTCGGTGCAGGGCTCCATCCTTCAGCTGCAAGGCATCCCACTGGCTCTTGTACATCTTGTAGTGGAACTCTTACCTGCGGCCTCCTTCCAGGCTGGACGAGCGGCGCTATCCTCCATCCAACGGATGATAGGCTGTAGATCGGGGTCCTGCCTTGTACAGCTGCGAGTGACTTCTCGTGGGCGGTGATCCGCCTTAAGGCTCCAGAGGGACTGTGACGTTACCTCCTCTCGTGTTTATGGAAAAACACAAGACAGGCTCTGCGCAGTGTGCGCTTGTCTAGGGGATTCTTGCGCGTGGAGGAGGAACGCAACAAATTAAATCTCTTTCATGCACATGCAAGGAAACAGGAGGACACAGGATTGACAATTAAAGAAAAGATTTAATAATCAGGAAAACAAGTAACCAAGTAATCGCCCCTTTTGTGGCTTTCAGACAGATAAATGAATACTCAGATTTCTCCCTTGCCCAAGGGATTTCAGGTTGGGGATAATTGATCAATGTTTCTGTGGGGGAAAGAGTTCAATAGTTCAGTCTTTGAGTTCAGAGATAAAGTCAGAGTAAATACTCACTGTACCTTGATAATTCCAACGATGAATTTTTAATAAGAGATTTGGATTCACAGACCATTTAATCACTTTCTCCCTCCACAGAGCGAGATACAGGCCATTGATTTTTCTCCCTTGCACTCTTTGGCAAAAGGGGATGTACACAAACACTAGGCAGATGAAACTCTTGAGAGCGCTCTAACGGTTTGTTGTTGACAGCCTCAATTTCCAGCGTCGACCGCCTGGAGGGACAGCAAAGGCTGGCTGGTGGAGGGAGAGCGACGTGGGGGTCGAGCAGACAAATTTCTGGGGCTGCAAGCGCTCTGTGACAGGCAGGCAGGCGCTGAAGCCTTCTTAGAGTACACAGCAGGGGGAGGCGAAGGCTTGTGCATGGTCAGCTGCGTGGGGTGGGAGCGGGCGAGTGGCTGAGCTAGCTCAGATGGGAGGGGCAGGTTTCACAATAATGGTTTCCATTTTTGACTCACATGCGAAGCAAAAGTGAGTCTATGTACTGAGCCGTTTCGTCCGTCCGTCCGGGCGTCCGGGCGTAAAAAACTTAAAACGTTGGATTTTTCTCGGAGACTATTAAGTCTATCAACACCAAATGTGGCATGATGGTGTATGATGACAAGGCCTCAAAAAACATACATAGTGACTTGACCTTGCTTCAAGGTCAAGGTCACAGGAGCCATAAATGTGGTCTCAAAAACAGTCATTTTTCACATTTTCCCAATTTTCTCCCGCGTTATTGAAAATGGCAAACTTAGCTACAAGTGGTATATAGGTCAAAGCAAGCCCTATCTTTTGATACCAGTTTGGTTGACCTTGCTTCAAGGTCAAGGTCACAGGAGCTCTTCAAAGTTGGATTGTATACATATTTTGAAGTGACCTTGACCCTGAACTATGGAAGATAACTGTTTGAAACTTAATAATTATGTGGGGCACATGTTATACTTTCATCATGAGACACATTTGTTCACATATCATCAAGGTCAAGGTCACTTTGACCCTTATGAAATGTGACCAAAATGGGGTAGTGAACCACTAAAAGTGACCATATCTCATGGTAGAAAGTGCCAATAAGCACCATTGTGCTTCCTATGTCTTGAATGAACAGCTTTGTGTTGCATGACCTTGGATGACCTTGACCTTGGGTCAAGGTCACATGTATTTTGGTAGGAAAAATGTGTAAAGCATTTCTTTGTGTATGATGTCATTGGTAGGTTTAGTTGTTTGACCTTGACCTTGAAGGTCACCTGAAGGTCAAGGTCATATAAAGGTCAAGGTCAAGCATGTGAATCGTATGGGCTTTGCCCTTCTTGTTTTCCCTTTTTCTATTCTACATATTCAAACACAATTATCAAATTATTTATATATGACTGGAACCACTTGATGGCTCCTTATCGGACGGAACCCCTGGCTGCTGGGCTTTCAGCACCTACTCCAGTAGATCAATCAGGGGTGGCCCCAAGCAGCTGGATAGGCTACCAAGGGGTCATCAGGACTGGATCAGATCACTGAGACATGACCCTCCTGGAAGGCTGTGCCCATCCCAATAGATGTCTTATTAAAGAGACTGAATGCTCTTGGACTGGCACTCACCCTTTGGCCTTGCCCGTCTTCCTGTGAATGGTGGTGGAGGATGGACGCAGCTCACTGTCACTGCTATTCCCCGGCACCCTTGCTTGACGTGCATTGGACCTTGGAAGGGTCTGTCTGTTCCCCTCTAGGTCGGGACTCCTCCTTCCTCTTTCCACCATTCATCCTAGCGGTGTCATTTCTCTTCTCGCCCCTCTCAAGTCTAGGATTTTTCCATTCCCATTTCTCCTTTTTCGGCCCACTACCCGCGTGAAGTAGGCGGTAGTTGTCGGCTAGGGAGGCCGCTTTGTCCTCGTCCTCGTTCTCTCGCTCTCCTAGATAGATCCTGATCTCCTCCCCCACTGATCTTTCAAACTGCTCCATTACAATGGCTCGTTTCAGCCTGTCCACGCCTTCACTAGCCCCAACCGCATTGCACCAGTTGTCAAACGCACACCCTGTAATCTGAACGCGAACTCACTGAAAGTTTCCCCTTCGCCCTTTCTACACATTCTGAATCTCTGGCGATAAGCCGCTGTAGTGAGAGCATACTTCTTGAGAATTTCTTCCTTTAGAGTAGCATAATCTCTGAGCTCACTCATCGGCAACGTATTGTAGACCTCTCATGCCTTCCCCTTCAAAACGCTACCTAACACCAGGTACCATCTGTCTTCCTGCCACTCCAAACTCTCTGCCAGCCTCTCAAACGTTGAAAAGAAGGCTTCCACATTTTTTCCGAAAATCTGGGGACACCTTGGTACATCCTCATGTCGATCTCTCTCTCATGCTCACGCCCATTTCCTAATGATCCCCAACAAATATCACACTCAGACAGTTCTGTGGAGGGATGTCTTTGGCTGTGATGTGGGTGATGGTTTCGGTGGGGGTGGGGGTGGGGTTGGAAAGGGGGCTGGGCTGGCTGGCTGGCCTATTTCACTAACATACCAAAACAAAAAAGGAACCTAATGCTTGTCTTGATCATCCAGCCTCCTGAACATATCCTGTTTATGTTTCACAAAAGTATCCAGTGTCCCAGCTATTTGCCGCAGAACTTCAGTTTGCTCCAGGAACCACTGGGGTGGGTCACCCATCCACGAGGCCCTGCGTTTCCTTTCCCTTCCTGCCGCAGGGCTGGCGCCAGATCTGCCAGGGCTGGTGCCAGGCTGACAGTGGGCTTGGCTGGCGCCAGTGCTTGGGCCAGGCTGAGCGGGGTCCAGGTTGAGTTCACTTGTGCTGGGCTGGCTAGGGCTGGACACGCTAGAGCTGGTGCTTGGCGCTCTCGGCTGGCTACTTTTGCCACCTGTGTCCGACAACGCCTTGTCTTCCCTAGGTGGGGGGCGTCGGAACCTGGGCCTCTCTGTGTGTGGCTGAACTGTAACAAAATAAGATAAACACAATCAGAGACAAGAAGAAAAATCTGACATGACTGCCAGTACACAGACCTAAATTTACAATGATCTCAATTGGTGAAAGAAAAAATTCCATGAAACAGTCAGAAAAGTAGTCAAAGGCATCAGCACCTACCGGGAGATCATGGTCGACGCCGACTGACTCGACGAAATCATCGATTTTGAACTTTGATAAGTTTGACGACCATATCCCCGTAGTTCGCCGACTGCTGCCTCCGCGCTCCTCTTCTTCCTCAGACTAACTGCACAGTCAGTGTGACTGCATCTGAATCTATGTCAATATCGCTCTCATCGGCATCGCGACCTCGACCAACAGATAGCCCTGAAGTGGACTGTTGAGGATCAAATTCCCCTCTGAGGACGGAGTCATTGGACGCAACAATTCTAACCGCGGCTGCAACATCACCTTCCTTCAACTTGTTGACTCTGGCCCGGAGTTTTTTTAACTGAAGCTTCAAGGCTATCACATGCTTCAAGGCTATCACATGCAACTAGCTGTGGCTGTGAGTTAGCCGAGACAGACAAATGTGGGGTGCGATTGGTATAGGCAGAGATATTCTTCCTCAGTTGGGCAACCGTCGATCTGCTCTCACTGCGTCTAGCTGAAGCCTTAGAGCCAGTGGGGCAAAGCACCGCAGGTGGAGTCAATCGTTGGCGGCGTTGGTGTCAAGAGCCCGATCGATCGCGTCTGACAGGGCAGAGGCGGCACCCATTCGGCAGGTTTTGGGGATCTTTAGTGGGATACGGCACCTTCTCCACATGTAGACTTTGCCTACTGCGTCCAGTATCAGTGTGGTGTCTTCTGCCTTACGATCAGGTGTATTGTCGATCTGGATGCAGCCAGGGCAATTCCAGGCCGGGATTCTCTGAAGCCACCTTTGACAGTCTGGCGCAAGACAAGTGGGCGAGGCGGAGAAACTTGTAACACGCGCGACTGTATTACCTCCGATTCGACATGCCACAGATGCAGCAAATTTCGTCTGACCTGCAAATTGACGAATCACCTCTTTTACTATTGGTGTCGTTGTTGCTGTCCCGGACTTGCGGCGGCCGCTTGACGTCTGGGGGACCTCTGCCTTTGGTTGGGTTGGCATTCGATGGCGGAGCAGTTGGATCCGCGGAAAGGGGTTGCATAGCGCAGCCATCGGCGATCGCGTCAGGTCCCGCCTCCGCCTGCACCAGGGAAACGCCTCGATCTTTGTTGACGGTGGTTGGGAAGACGGCATTGTGGAAGCCTTTGCAGCTGGTTTTACATGGCGTTGGCAATGTAGAGGCAACGAACTCTCAGTTTTATTCTCGATGTTATCAACGTAGTTGGTCTACTTCGTCCAGAGACGGATTGTTGAGCGCCATTTCCTCTCCGACAAAATAGAATGGACGTCAACCCGAAAATGTTTAAATAAATATTAATATATATTGCCAAATGTGGCGAACGTTGGCTCAACGTATGCTTGTTATCTGGTGTGGTTTCATGCTGCTGTTCAACCAACACTGGCAAAAAGTAAGGCAAGACCAAAGTTTTCCCCATCGAACCCCTATCAAAGTGCATCAACTAAGCTCATTGCAAAACTAGCAGCTAAGACAATAACAACACTAAAACTAATGAGAAATTCATACTGTACCTGTACACAAATGTCTGGATGCATTTTGCCACACCTGCAGCGTCCTTGGTAGGCAATGCAAACAGGGTCACACACTTGGTGAAATAATCCACCATAGTGCAGACATGTCTGTTGCCACCAGTTGTCATTTGTTTCTGGTTACCAATAGGCCCTGTAAACAAGATCAGAATTACAATTGTAGTCTTTACCTTCAAAGAACCGTAACCAATGTCAATGTTGAACCACGTCAGTTGTCATCAAACGCTGTCTTTAAAACCTTAGGCCCCACTGCTTCCAGTACCGGCTGGTCTTCTGCTCTGCTCCCACCTGCTGACTATAGGGGCTGGTGGTGCAATGTGATAATTTTCAAAACATATCGGTTTATGAGTATGACTGAAGACAACATGACTGAAAACAAAAAATATAATCACCCACCAATCAAGTCGATGCCAACCAGCTCCAGTGGTTCTGTCACATGGATCTGGTGCAGCTGTGGCGCTTGGGTTTGCACATTTTCGTAGTGCTGGCATGTAGAGCATATGGAAACCTACAGCAAATAAAACAATTGTGAGTGTTGTTTACATCACATTCCAGCTGGAGTAATTTATTACTTGCACACATATGCAAATATATGCTTTTTTTTTTTTAATGGTAACATTTCAATTTCTTGGCACACAAAAAATGTTAATTACATGGCATTTATGAGTCTTGTAGTAGAACTTGTACACAAAATATTCAAGTCGGGCATACCATATGACCAACAATGTCCTTCAATGTTAAACCGTTCAAATCACTTCTCTTCTGCTCATAAGTTCTATAAGCATGGGACGAAAAGTTCCTCCGATAAAACCTTTCGCCCGCTTTCTGAATTGTTGCTGCAGGATGTTGCTGTTGTGGCGCAGGCTGTTGCTGTTGTGGCCCAGGCTGTTGCTGTTGTGGCCCAGGCTGTTGTTGCTGTTGTGGCGCAGGCTGTGGCACAGGCTGTTGCTGTTGTGGCGCAGGCTGTTGCTGTTGGGGCGGTTGTGGTGCAGGCTGTTGTTGCTGCGGCACAGGCTGGACTGCTCTCTGACCAGGCTGCTTTAAAGTATGCTCCTGCCATTTCCCTACCACTTCCGTGTTGTTGCAGTCTCCCTTGCCAGTCCTGCAGGCATCACAGAAGCAGGTCAGCTCACATGTCTGGATCACGTTGGGCTCCAGACACCTCACCGCATGGAGCGACCTCGTCCCCTTCACCGTCTTGACATCACGGTTTCTGTGTCTATCAATGTCCTCAGATTTGACGAAGAAGAAAGTCCGTAGAAAATGCTGGCACTTTGGTTCCTCGCCTGGGGGACGCTGGCAATCGAGATCATCTTCTTCAGGAGGCTGTTTGTTCAATGCGCTCGCAACACAGTAGTCAAATAAGTCCTTTGCTGACTTGATGACCGCACGCGAGGTCTTGATTGCCATGGAGGCGTGGTGCTTCACAACGGCACTCTCACCATCTGATGGCCCCTTCCCATGCCTTGAGCCAAAGTAATGACGCTCGAGGGTGCAGCTGTGGTCCTGGATGACGCAACTGATGTCAGAGAAGGGACCTGAAAAATACATTAGAACCTTCTGTAAGTATTATGTTGCCAGTCAACAAAGGGAAATCAATTCATTGTCTCAGGCACTGTGATAAATCGAACCAGAAATCTATGCATGGGATAATATGCCGTAAACGCGTCGATCTAAATTACCTTTTGACTTGTATTGGCTTGCACAGCCATCAGTCCACTGAACAACTGCCTCGACTGGAAGGCCTCGAGCAGCACGGAGGTCTTGAACAGCCAGTGTAGTGAAGGCGTGGGCGGCGTTGAAGTCATGTGTTTTGTCATCAGACAGAAACACCAGCGACTCTGTCATGCAATCACCACAGGTCGGGCAGGCGTAGTAGGCAACGATGGGGTGGACCGTCGCCTGCGCATGGTGCCAGTGGGCGGCCTGGATTTCTTCCTGAAAAAGACAAAAATACACAAAACTTATGGTTAAGGGGGGACAAGAGCAGCCAGGTCCGATTACGCAAAGAGAGATAGTGAGGGATGCAGCCAGTTAAGGCGCGGCTAGCTTCAGTGGTCTAGAGAAAAGAGGGACAGACTGGCTTATTTTGTAGCGAGTTCGCACTCGGCTACACAAAGATTCAGAATCAACACAAAATTCTATAGTTGTAACAATAGTCATAACAAAAATATGCAAAAAAAGGGTCAACGTCAGTACACTGAATTTCAGTCCCAGAGCACAACTGTTCAGAATATGAATGCATATGTACAACTACAATCTCCTGTTTATTGCCAGGGTGAGCAGCAAGGTAGTTTTTACAGTCACTGTACATCTCAGAGATCAGCAGGGCTTTCTACAAGAAATGTGCATCCTGAGGAGGATGAAGGGGCCAGGCTCAAGTTGTTCGCAAAAACGAATGTGGACGAACTTTCACCTTGTCTGGGTGGCTGGGCCACTTGTACACCTCGCATCCGTTTCTGCTGCTGGCCGTTACCAGGAAGTTCACCTCTGCTTCTTCTTCATTGGTGATGGAAGTGACCTCCCCAATGAAAAAAGTCTTCCATGTAGTACATGGCAATCATTTCCCCCTCCGTCGTGAACTTGAAGTTCTGCATCGCTGCATTTTCTGTCTCACTGTCACTGTCCACGACGGAATCACCTGACAGAGCCAGTGCTAGAGTCAGACTGTTCTGACTCATTGAAGTCTGACTCATTCAATTCATTGTCACTTGAGTCAGGGTCTGTCCGGACCCTTTTCCTTGGCTGCACCACTGGCATGTGTTGCAGCGCCTCGCCTCCCAGAAACCGCCTCAGCCTGTTGGTAAGAGCTAGTGCATTGCCCGTCACTCTCAGCAGGTTAGACTTGTCCTCCTGTATCACCTTGTGAAAGAGGATTTCAGCTTTCACAGCTTCTTTGAGTGATGGGTTTGTGGTGTAGATAGCCATCAGCCTGTCCACATGTGCCATTGTCCTGCATGGCCCACTGTGCGGCCTGATGGTGTCAAGGATTGACACTGCTGGGCTTTCCTCTGCTCTGCTTGCTGCTTCTGGCGCTCCACCTCCTGCAGCATTTCTTTCTTCCTCTCCACAGCCGCCTTCTCTGCTTGGACATGTGCCTGACGAAGTGCAGGAGCTTTTTTTGCGGACAGCTTACACAACTTTTCCTGGTCTGCGGCCGACTTGCTAGCAAACCAACCCGACATGCTCTTGTTTCTCTTCAACATGTTCATGGTGGAGTGATGGAACAGGCTGCAGCTGCGTCTCTTGAAAAGAGAGAAGTCCATGTCAGCAAAGTACTCCTCTGCTACAAGATTAGTGATGTGCGAATGCGCTAGTTTGTCCCGCATGTTGTTGTCCTGGATGTCATGGTAGCGCCCGTTCAGCAGGAAGTCTTGACAGTTGCCTTTTGGTGACAGACAGCATGGCAGCACACATCTTCTGCAAGACAGACATCACCAAAGCCGCCTTTTCATCTTCAATGGTCAGGAGGGACTGCAGAATTTCAGCGTGATGGATGAATGTGATGTCAGGGAAAAGGGGCGGGCAGTCTAGTCTGGACGGGACACTAGGAATATTTCTGTAGCCCATGATGTCCTTCAAAAGGCTGTCTGGGGCTGTGGTGTCCTTTCTGAGATAGATATCACCAAACCGAGAGCTGGTCAGTCGACCTTGACATACAGCTGTCCACAGCATGTTCTTTGCCTGGCCTCTTGTTTCTTTTCCAATTTCCGAGACATCAGGACTTTTGAGACGAGATGCATAACCTTCAAATATGTCACGACATTTCTTGGAACCCAGGTCCACAGTGTCCCTGAAGTTGAACTCCGGCTCGGGCAACACGAACATGCTGCACGGGCTGTGTGTCTCCTTTGCTTCCTTGGTGGTCAACACATACCCAGGTTTGGGTAAATGGTCAGCCAGATTCTCTCTTAGGCGGGCGTAGTCAATGACAGGCGGGTAATCCTGCAAGTTACGCTTCTTGACCCGTAGCGGCCTGCCTGTGACTTTCTTCGGACTCAGGTTCCTGGATCTTTTCCGGATACCCCATGCGCAGGGCTAAGAAGTACAGACCAGCAACCCTTGGTACTTATTCTCAGTTATGTCCACCATGGTGTACAAAACTGCCGCAACATGGTTACAGGAACCCCCTTCTCTGAAACAAATGGAGCAAAACCTGTCAACAAATCTGTGAACAAACGCTGCCACAAATCAGTCTTTTTCAGGACTCTCCAAAGACTTGGGGGGGCGTAGAGTAGTGTGGTGTGAATATCTGAACATCGCTCACTGAGTCGAGTTCAGAGCGCCTGCCGGGTGCGTGCGCTGACCGGGGCGGCTGCGGCGGCAGTGTAGTCTCGCAGCAGTCCTCAGCCGCCACGGCTGGCGTGTGCTGCTCGACGCGGTTACTGTTCTCTTGTGCTCTTTGTAAGTAGATGTTTAACCCTCTTGTTTCCATACTTGTTTCGGACGTTGACACAGTACTTGCATTAACCTTGTTGCTCTTTGTTTCCCTTGTATAACCTCGTAGTTCTTTATTGTTCCAGACGTGTGAGCATTGTTTAAAAGGCATAATAAATCACCGTTAGGCCTTCAAATGGTTGGACACTTATTTATGCTCACACGTCTCGTCCATTTCTTCACGGTTTCAATCTGCGCTTCTCAGATAAGCCAGCAGGTCCAGAGCAAGGGTGCACGTTAGGCCTTCAAATGGTTGGACACTTATTTATGCTCACACGTCTCGTCCATTTCTTCACTTATATCTACATTCACGCTGCCACAAATCAGTCTTTTTCAGGACTCTCCAAAGACTTGGGGGGGCGTAGAGTAGTGTGGTGTGAATATCTGAACATCGCTCACTGAGTCGAGTTCAGAGCGCCTGCCGGGTGCGTGCGCTGACCGGGGCAGCTGCGGCGGCAGTGTAGTCTCGCAGCAGTCCTCAGCCGCCACGGCTGGCGTGTGCTGCTCGACGCGGTTACTGTTCTCTTGTGCTCTTTGTAAGTAGATGTTTAACCCTCTTGTTTCCATACTTGTTTCGGACGTTGACACAGTACTTGCATTAACCTTGTTGCTCTTTGTTTCCCTTGTATAACCTCGTTGTTCTTTATTGTTCCAGACGTGTGAGCATTGTTTAAAAGGCATAATAAATCACCGTTAGGCCTTCAAATGGTTGGACACTTATTTAGTTTCATCACCATGGAAATTTCCTTGCGTTCTGCAGAGGGCATGCTCATCACCTCCCTTCTAGCCTGGCCGTCTAAGTGTCGCAGAATCAGTTCCAGGCCGATTGCCGGGCGCATGTGGTAAGCGTCCAGCACACGTTCAACCTCCTCCACAAACTCGTCCACTGGTCCACTTCCATCAATGCGTGGAAGACGGGGCTGCGGCATCCCATTGCCTTGCAGGTGTTCACGATCCGCATCTCTCCCAGCAGCATCCCGATCGCCCGCGCCGTCTTGGCCCACAGCTCTTCCATCCTGGTTCGGCTGCTGCCCCACGGCGTCTTCGTTGAGCTGAGCGTCTACATTGTTTTGGACCAGGTCCACTGCTTCCTGTTCGCCTGCCATCGTGCTATGTCTATTCTATTCCTATCCTGCCGACAACGCCAAAATTGTAATGGGGTAGTGGAAAGTGGTAGTGTGCGGGTGTGGTAGGGGGAAAGGTAGAGAGGGGTTAGTTGGAGGGTGGAAAAGGGTAAGGAATAGGTTTGAGGACAAATAAAGTCTAGGAATCCGTGTTCGCAGTTTTGCAGTTTTTTTCTGTAACTGTTACTAAATCATTATGACAAGAAGCACGATGGCAGACTCTTGCACTGCTGTTACATGCTCAATCAGACAGCCAAGACAATCATGGAATCTCAGTCCCCGTTCACATGGCTGTCACAAGTTCACAAGTAGAAATAAAGTCACAAGTAGAACTTAAAAGAGCATCTCTCCTCGACATGGATAGTGAACAGTGTGGGCATGTCCTTACCTTTGCTTTCTTGGGAGTTGTAAATGCGGAGACAGGCCTTGGGGCAGCAGGGATGGGAACAGACCTTGGAGCAGTGGGGGTGGGGACAGATCTTGGGACAGTGGGGGTGGGGATAGGGACAGACCTTGGTGCAGTGGGGGTGGGGGCAGGGACAGACCTTGGTGCAGTGGGAGGGGGGGTAGGGACAAACCTTGATGCAGTAGGGTTGGGGCTAGGGACAGACCTTGATGCAGTGGGGGTGGGGGTAGGGACAGACCTTGGTGCAGTGGGGGTGGGGGCAGGGACAAACCTTGGTGCAGTGGGGGTGGGGTTAGGGCAGACCTTGGTGCAGTGGGGGTGGGGACAAGCCTTGGTGCAGTGGGGTAGGGGGTGAAGACAAGTCTTTGTACAGTGGGAGTGGGGATAGAGACAGGTCTTTGTACAGTGGGAGTGGGGATAGAGACAGGTCTCTGTGCAGCGGGGGTGGGGACAGGCCTTGATGCAGCAGGGGTGGGAATAGGGACAGGCCTTGGCCCACTGGGGGTGGAAGTGGACGAGGAGAAGTTGTTTTGTAGCTTGGATGATGTTGCTCTTGGCTTGCGTTTCTTGGTCTGAGTTTGCCTTGGCAAGATGATGGTTTGTGTCTGCATGGCTGGCAAGATCAGGTCTAAGTTCACTCTGCCAGATGCAAACCATGCCATCATGACCCTTCTGAAATACCTATCATCTTGGGTAGGGTCATGGAGATATGACCTCCTAGTACTGTCATAGGGACGGATCAGCTCCTGGAATATCTGCTCATTTTGTGCTGCAATGATGGTGCACAACACAGATATCACACCACAAACATTCCCACACCTTTGGAGTGGGTAGTTCAGGCATAGTGGTGAACATTTATGGGGAGAACCAACATGAGTGGGATTGTGAGCATGTGCTATCAGCAGGGGATGAACTACACCACAACCAAAAACTGACAGAATGGGTGACAGTTTCTCCCCTAGGTCAGCTGGGCACTCCCAGCCCAAAGTGTCACAGAAGACAACAGTTGGAGACTGCTTGACTGAGATGTCAACCACAGCCAGTGCCCAGTGACAACCTGACCATGTGTAGGTAGATACAAATGTCCCTTTGAGACCCATGCCTACATTAACTACACAAATAACCTTGGAGATGTTTTGTCGTAGAAGACCATCAGGGCTGGTAGCATTCAGGCAAAGGCTCAGAGTGGATGTAGAGGTATCACATGGCTTGACAGGAGCCATCCCTCACTGCAGAGAATCCCCAACTCATCCTTTTCTGTTGAGGAATTTGTGTCCTGTTGGTGTGGCCGCTGGATGCGCACTTGTGTCGCATCTATGCACCCCACCGCGTTGGGGAATCCGTAAGACTGGTAGAGCGCTCGTTTGGAAATGTTGGCGCTGCTTGATCAGGAAAGAAATGTTGCTGGGCTTGTCTGAACATAGCGTCAGTCTCTCTGATGACAGTTTGGCTCACTGTCGACTGGTCCACGCCGACCAGTTCTCCACAGACGTCTTGAACCGTTGACGTGGCCAAGTAGCGCAAAGTGATGAACTTGCTGCAGGGGTGTGCGGGTGAATCCTCGATTCGCGAGAGTGATGGCAGCTGACACCTGACGTGTCAGTTCCAGAATGTCTGCCCGACAAAATCCGAACTTGCGAAATCATAGGTGTCGAAGGGATTAGTTCTGTCCCAGAAAATCATGTTTCTTCGCAGAAGACGCCGCTGTCGTGCTAGGAAAAATCAAAAGGGCCGCCATATTTACACTCGTTTAGGCCCTCTATCGGACCTCGGAGGTGCGATAACTTTATACACAAAAATCCGTATAGGATAGGCTAACCAGATTGACGTGCATACCGATTGTTCCCGCCTATCCGCCCGTATAGGGGATAAATGCAGTTAGTCCACTAAACGGACCGACATGCATACGGGCCCAGGTGTAGAAGCTGGAACACATGATCAGAAAAAGCTGTTAACTAAGGTTTCATTTAACATGAAATTATCAATATTTGGTAATCCTGCAGCATGTCAGAATGAGAGCAAAATCTGTTATACAATATTTTCATATATGTAAATGATGCTGGTGCTGCTTCTATGCAGATCTCTCTTTCCTCACATCACTTTTTGAATGCCTCTTTTGTTGTCGGTGGGGTTCAATTCAAAACACACACACACACACACACACACACACACACACACACACACACACACACACACACACACACACACACACACACACACACACACACACACACTCATTTTCAAGTAATGATTGCTGTAATTGTAAATCAATCTCTCTCTCTCTCTCTCTCTCTCTCTCTCTCTCTCTCTCTCTCTCTCTCTCTCTCTCTCTCTCTCTCTCTCTCTCTCTCTCTCTCTCTCTCTCTCTCTCTCTCTCTCTCTCTCTCTCACATAACACTACATCCACCATGAGGTCACCTTGCTGTACTGCTACTGCCCCATCTTTTGTGCTACACAAAACACTGAATCCACCATGAGGTCTCCTTGCTGTACTGCTACTGCCCCATCAAGTGTGCTACACATAACACTACATCCACCATGAAGTCTCCTTGCTGTATTGCTACTGCCCCATCAAGTGTGCTACACATAACACTAATTCCACCATGCTGTATTGCAGGTCAAGTTAGCTTGAACATTGACCAGATGAGGCACACATTTGCTCATATATTATCTTCTCCATGCTAGGTCATTGGCCAAAACTTCAATCCTTCAGAGCTGTCCTACCAGTGTAATTGGCAGTGTGATCTGGTTTTATCTCAATTGACAGTGTATACCCAGTGTTAGTAGCAGCACAGTTTATTGCATCTACTTTGCTATTTTTCTTTTCTTTTGAAGCATGTTACACACACAGTTGTTAATGTCTTTCCATTGTTTTTTTCTTAAAGAAGGCTCAGCAGCCCTTGCCTGCTCTGCTTCATGTTTTTGGGGGACTGTATTGAGGTGGAGACATCCTGCCAACTGCCTGTTCACACTGTCAAGTTCTTCAGTTGTCCATGGCATCTTTCTGCATGGTTTTCTTGTATGCGTGGCTTTGCTGACAGTGGGAGAGTCCGGTAGATCATTGTCTGCACCTGATGGTTCATAGTCTGAATCGCTCACATCTTGAGACGCTGGCAGCAAATCTTGTGTTGCGTTGTTTTCCGCTTGCCTGCATGTTTTTCTTGTTCGCCTGGCTTTGCTGACACGGGGATAGTCAGGTGGATCATCTCCTGCACCTGATGGTTCATAGTCTGAATCGCTCACATCTTGGGACGCATGCAGCAAATCTTGTGTTGTTGAAGGGGCTCTCTCCGTGTCCGCTGTCGCTGTTGGTGGTGTTCTGTGTGCTATTAGCCATCTCGTCCATCAGAACACTTGCGCTGCAAGCAAGCAAAATAAAAATGTGTGTAATTCTGTGTACTCAGTGACCTCCCAATACCACTTGTGACGTAATGTATGTTATAGGCCCTAACCTACCTACTGCTGGACTTGTCTCTCTCTCTCTCTCTCTCTCTCTCTCTCTCTCTCTCTCTCTCTCTCTCTCTCTCTCTCTCTCTCTCTCTCTCTCTCTCTCTCTCTCTCTCTCTCTTGTGCTGATAGAAACAAATGAGAAAGTAAATGCCTGAATATTAATGCACAAATAAGAGGAAAAACATGAATTGCACTCACAGCACCACTTTTTACATAATCTTATCTTATCAGGCTCCCTCTATCTGGAATGACCTCCCCGCCTCTGTTCATCACTCTACTTCTCCCTCGACCTTTCGCTCTGCTCTCAAGACTCACCTCTTCTTGAAATCTTTCCCTGATCCTGTCTAAGTTTCTTCATCTTCCTCCCCTCACTGTTCTCTTTGTTCTAGCTTGCCTAAGCCCCCTACCACCCTCCTGTCCCTCCTCCCCCTCTCCCCCTCTCCCCAGTTTCATGGTTTAACGGTGAAGCTGTACATCAGTTTTGTTGAATGTCTGAAGTGAATGTCTGACTCTTATGTTATTAAGTTTATTAAGTTGAGCTTGAGGTGATTGACTATGGTTGTGTATGTATGCGCCTTGAGCATGCAGACCTGGGTACCCCAAATTTTGCCTCTGCATACTCACTGGTTCAGATATGTGTATTTTTTTTAAACTGCATATTTTTTGCACGGCCCGACAATTTCAAAAGTGCAGGTTTTGGTTTGCACACATAATACTCCGCAGTCAGTCAGTGAGACAAAAAAATTTGCTTTCCATATATCCTCCAGGAACTTGAAGTGATCAAGCCTGTGATTTTCAGTACAGTGCAATTTTGATTCAGTTAGTCCAGATGATGATTAAAACACAGGCTGTCACTTGTCACGTGTAGTTGACTTTAAAATGTTAATGATTAGGATGGTCTCCAGAACTCTCCAAACAATGTCTTCACCCAAGTGATGATAAAAGTATCAATAAAACACACTGGTTCAGTCACTTGCATAAAGGTCTTAAAATTATCAATCTCTAGAACATGTAGAACAAAAGAAGTGGTCTAGCCCTAGGAGTCTGACTCTAGAGTCATCAGATTTCTCTGCATCATCCTCGACTGCAGCTCCTGACTCTTGCATCTGAGCCAGTCGTTTCTTTTTCTCTTCTTTTCTCTTCTTTCTATCCAGTAGTATGCTGCTTTCATGCGTTGACAGTACTCTTTGCTTAGCATTCTATCTGCTGGGGCACAGGCCTGCCCTTGACAACCATGAGAGCCTCCAGTGTTGCTCGAGACAGAGAAGCCCGCTGATCAGTCTTATTTTTTCTCTCACAGGAGAAGACTCGTTCACATGCAGCATTGCTGTGAGGGATGGTGAGTAACCCCAGCATGACTTTAGCCAAGTTTGCAAACACAGGAACTCCATGGGAATCCTTCACCTCTCCTACAGCCTTCCAAGTACAATCCAGCCTATCTTTCTTCAGGTTTGGGATGCTTTTGTGTGATTGGTACCGACAGAACTCTTTCTTCACCAAGTCAACAGTATCATCTTGTGGCAGCAGTCAGGGAAACCTGTTCAGGAAATAAGCAATTTGTGACTCGTCAACCTCCAGACGTTTGCGGACCTTAACACTTTCTGCTGATTGGTGACAGCCTCATAGACTGTCTTATATTCTGTGCCAGGGACAGCTTCCTGAGTCAGTTTCAGGATAATGTCCCGGCATTTGGCACCCAGGGCAGGTCTGGGGGTGAAGTTGTTGTATCGTGTGGGTTTGCCTGTGAAGGAGCATGCAATGAGCTGCTTCTTGGTGAACACCATGCTGGCAAGGTGTTTTGCGACTTTTTTTGCATCTGCGCCTGGAGGGATAGCGTCACATATTTATTCAAACTTCAGTTGGTCCCTCTGGTTTATGTAGGGGTGGGGCATTTTACACAGGATGTCCCTCTGTAACACCCATGAGATGTCAGGCACGTCGGGGTAGGTGTAGTAGCCTCCTCTGTCTCTTAAAAAGGACACTTAGATGCACACTCCAACCACACAGATGAACTTAGTTCTGCAGTATAAAACACTAATGTCAAAAGTGATTGGAATAGTTGCGGAAGAAAAATTCTTCCAGCACAGCCATCCTGTGGAAGTCAGAATGGAAATCTTGCAGCTTCTCCAGCATCTCGGAGATGAACTCGTCATCCCTGCTTACTGGGATGATTTTGAAGTCTTGTGGTCTTCAGGCTTGGTGGATGTGTGAACATCGAGGGCAGATGGGAAGGGGATGTCTACAAGGTTTCGATGATATCTAGTGCCTTGCATCCATGTTCATGTGCATGAATGTTGACACATGCGGTCACCAGAGTCACATCGAATCGCCGCTGTATGTCTCCGACATTCTTTTCCAAGAAGTCCTTTGCTGTGTGGTAGGCTTGAACTGCGAACATGACTGTTTCGAATTTCTCATAAAGGGTCTCATGCCCTTGGATCAGCTTCGTCTGGGAGGTGACTGGGTTCTCTGTGGCATTGTTGAAATAGTTGTTCCACGTATAATTTGCTGCCTCTAAACACTTAGCTAAAAGGTCAGCAGAAACATCAAGGTCAAGTCCATGGTAGTTGGGGTGGGACTCTCTGGTGGTTGGGGTGGGACTCTCTGGTGGTTGGGGTGGGACTCTCTGGTGGTTGGGGTGGGGCTCTCTGGTGGTTGGGGTGGGGCTTTCTGGTGGTTGGGGTGGGGCTTTCTGGTGGTTGGGGTGGGGCTTTCTGGTGGTTGGGGTGGGGCTTTCTGGTGGTTGGGGTGGGGCTTTCTGGTGGTTGGGGTGGGGCTTTCTGGTGGTTGGGTTTGGATGGGGCTCTGATTCGAACCAGTGCATATGCCTCACCGACAGACCCGCATGCGGAGACTGTACCCAGTCGACCACGAACACATCATGTTCAACGAAGGTTTTTAAATGCTTATTATTGCACTTGTTACGTGGCGGACGACGATTCAACATTAATATTTTGCGATACATATTGTGGACACGGGGTGAAAAAATCGTTGTTTTAATACTCTTGCTCCGTCAATGATAACTACTAAAAGTTTGTTTGTGTCAAGTTTTATTTTGATTCATTGGCAAGATTCCGCAATAATGTGAAATGTGATTGTAGGCCTATTACTATGATATGACTCAAGACTTCATCAGCCGTACATTAAAACGGCTGTCGTCTGCTGGTCGAGGAGAGGCCTAGGTAGCGTTATCGTCGGCTTATTGGTGAGAGCCGTGATCGCCAGCGGTGGTGAAAAGGAACAGCAGTTTAGTGTAGCGCAGCAGAGCGCTTACGCTATAATTTGCTGTTCCACTAACTTCACATACTTTAGTAGATTTTCGACTTAAAAACGTTTAAAAGTCACAAGAACCTGAACATTTGACACATTCCATCGGACATAACTTCCAGTAAGTGTGCCAAAAAAAAAAGGAAATCCATCCAGTAGTTTTTCAGATCATATAAGCCGTTTAGTTGAGACAGACCCACACACAGACAGAGCAATAAAGTCTGCAGTACCATCCAGCTTAGGAAGCTGGAGGGATAACACTTTCTTTTACTTTAGGGTTTGGATTTTTAACTGCCGACATAACAAAAATTAAATAATAAATAATGTGATACATACATAACAAATGCTAAATTAAAAACTGCTAAAAACATTCTTACCACATATACTGGAACTGGAGGGGCTCATCCATGTCAAGTTCAAAGAGATCTCGAAAGGTGTCCCCTATCAGCTTGTACAGACTGGCAGGGGATTCGAGGTTTGTAAAAAAAAACTCCTGGATGAGACCCGCCCTTTCGAGGTCACCACGAAAGTCTTTCCTGGGTATCGCAATTTGCGGAGTTGGTATCTGCAGAATACAATATTTATTTGCCAATGAAGATATGAACAGAATTTTATTCGGGGAAACTCACCATACACACTCACACAGCGTACTTTGAAGTTCTATGATTAGGACATTAGATAATAATAGTATTTATCATTTTTGATATTTTAATACACTTCTTTATGATTCTGTGTATACAGAATGAGAGTGGGCTGATGTATCAAGACTGACTCAGAAAATATCTAGGAACAATAAATACATAAGTAAAGCAATAGAATATCATCACTCAATATGCCTACCTCTGGCAGAGCAAGACAAACGATGCTCTTCTGCATCATCTTCACCTTCCTGCTGCCACTGATGCTGCTGCTACCTGTTGCTTGCCTTCGGCGACTGCCTTGGGCTGGCCTTACGGATATGGAATGGAATCCGACGGTGTTTTTGTATCACCGGGTTAACACTGGGGTCGACGTGTAGTTTGATCTTAGTGTCTTTGATGTGACCCCTCTTGCTGTCGAATAGACTGGGGAACTCCTCGGGAATAGTGGTCGGGTTCTGCACCGCAGTGAAGGCAAACTGGATCAGACCAAGGGATTGCGCCGTCTGGGCACTCAGTAGATCATTTGTCTTTCGGGAAGAACTCTCAACTACGTAGAACGTAGTGTTGATCCTACTGCCCTTGAACTGAAGTTGGGTTGAAAAGTGTCCTATCACTGGCAATGGTGTACTCGAACCATAGGCGTAGATCAAAGGGGAGGGTCCAGAGAGTTTCACCCTGGGGCACACCCGGTTGAACGTTTTGCTACACATAATGTTCACAGTTGCACCTGTGTCGACAAGAAAATTGATAGGGTTGTTGAAAACGTGGATTTCAACGATGGGGTTCTTTGGTAGGATGCCCTTGTTGAATGTGACGGTGAACAGATTCTCGTCGCTGCTGGAAACCTGTTCCTCATCTTGTTCTGTTGGAAAGAAAGAAAGTTGTCTCACTTTCTTGGAAGATCGGCACACTCTGGCAAAATGTCCGATTTTGTGGCAAAATTTGCACTCTTTGCCTCTAGCTGGGCACCCTTGTAAATGTGGAACTCTTCCGCCACAGTAGGATGTGTACATCTGTTTTGAATCTGTCCATGTCTGCCTCTTGTGTCACGATTGCCACCACGACTGAAACTGCCGCGGCCATGTGCAGGAATGTCGCCACTATGACTGTAACCTCTGCTGCTGGTCAGGGAGTTGTCGTGTCGTGTTGCAGCTTTCTAGTAGTTAAGAAGCTAGAAAACTATGTAGAAAACTGTCATCCTTGTGCCCTTGGGGCAAAGAGGATTGTTGTTTTGTTAAATCGCTCTAGGTCACTATCTTTTTAAGATCTTGGAACCCGCAAGTTCAAGAGTACCAATCACTAGCACTGTGTATCGACATTGTCATTTTGACAAAATTCCCTGATTTGAGCAGTACTGAGTCTTGGTGCTTCTTTTTGTGCAACTGCATAATTTTTCACCTCAGCATCAAATCAATATTCTGTCATGGTCAGAACACAATGTGGAAACAGTCCGTGTTAGAGCGTCGTCCAAATACTTGCTCAACAATGACAATGCACTCAATAGCACGCCCGATATCCAAACATGAATTACTTGCAAGGTCGGGGTAAGAATTGACCCACCGCGTCTCCCTACACCCTTTGTAAGAGGCGAATAACTAGGGACACCGTGACTGGATTCACAATTCACTACTCCAAACATTATAAATATAATAGCCCACAGAGAGAGAGAGAGAGAGAGAGAGAGAGAGAGAGAGAGAGAGAGAGAGAGACGGAGAGAGGGAGAGAGAGAGAGAGAGAGGGAGAGAGGGAGGGGGAGAGAGGCTGCCTGGCTGCTGACGCAGGCAGGCAGACACGCAGGCCGACAGACACGACAGACAGGCAGGCAGACCGGCAGGCAGACACGCAGACAGACAAGCAGACAGACAGGCAGGCAGACAGACAGGGAGGGAGGGAGGGAGGGAGGGAGAGAGAGAGGGAGAGAGAGAGATACAGAGAGAGAGAGACAGAGAGAGAGAGACAGAGAGAGAGAGACAGAGAGAGAGACAGAGAGAGAGAGACAGAGAAGGGGGGGGGGGGGGAGAGTGGTGGTTGGGGTGGGGCTTTCTGGTGGTTGGGTTTGGATGGGGCTCTGTTACGATCCTCCCCCTGTGTTTATGGAAACACAGGCTCTGCGCAATGCGCTTGTCTAGGGGTTACTACTGGTGGAGGAGGAACGCAACAAATTAATTCTCTTTCATGCACATGCAATGAGGTTTTTCTACTGGCATTATGTTGATGTCTAATGCATTGATTAGATCTTGGATGGCGGGATTTTCTGTTTGCAGAAGTTTTGTCATGAGTTCGTAATCATTGTATGGCAATTTCTTTAGCAGTGATATTACCCCTACCCCTCCCTGTGATGTCTTGGAGTAGATACTGGGGTCAGTGGTGGTCTCGTGTAGGTGTAGAGCTTTCTTGATGTACACTCTTATTATCCTGTCATATTTCTTGAGGTTCTCTTGTGAAGGCGACGTGAGGGTTAGGGCGGCTTGGACTCTGGGTATCACCGTGGTCTTCCAGACCTCTAGTTTTTGCCTAAGTTTTAGTGGGGCTTTGCTGACTCTCTCCCCCCATATTTCAAGTTGTTCACTCATGTTCTTGGCCTTGATCCCATACCATGGACCTATTTCTTTCCCAAGATATTTTGTGGTCTTGTGTGGGGATATCCAGTTTAGGTCTTGGTTGTTCAGTTGGTATGGTGGAACATTATTGACTATTTGGGTCTTTGACCTTGCATGTATATGGAAGTGTCGCGTTTATGCTTATCTAACTTTAGAAGTTAAGGGTTCCTTCCCAGAGAACGATGTAATCGTCTCCAGGAGATGTAACCTGGATAAGCAAAAATTAGTTTACAACTAAACTAACCTCCACTCCTTGGGGGTGACACCACAAACAACAAGAAAAAAAAATCCAAAACTCAAATAAATTACAGACCACTGAATCAAGTTGAAAACAATTAACAAGTTTATTCAAGGCTAAGGCACCCCCCTGGCGGCACCGGACCGCAAAGGAGGGAAAGCTGAATAAAAATATAAACAGAAAAGAAAAGCAAAATAAACCAAAGGAAAGACAGGTAGCAGGTAAGGTAGCACTCCTCTGCTTCCTGTCAAGAATCACAAGCAAATAAACAGCAAACGAATCCTCAAACAGGGAAATGGGAAACAATCAGCGACCACCAATACCTCTATTCGAACTAACACCTAAGTCACCGGTGACTAGGGTTAACCAATAAAACACAAAACACACAACAATCTCAAGAATCCGTTCTTCCTCCCACCATTTCTCAAGAAACTGAAATAAATTCAGCTATACTCCAAACCAAACACTTCACCACAAAGTCCACTGCAAACTCCAATAAACACTTCACAACCCCCAATAATCCACCAACACAACAACAGCAAAAACCAACAACACACAGGGTGCGACAGCCGGTCACTCGCTCCCGATACATAACATCACAAACAGCAGCCAGCGGCACGCTAGCAAAACCCCCTCCGCATTCCTCGGCCACCCCTCGCTTCCCCCAAGCGGTGGCGTTTCCGGTTGGACGACCGGTAACCAGCAACATAAACAAAGCAAGCCCCACTCCGCTTCGCTCTCACGCATGCAGTTACCCCTCACACAGCAAGCTCACGCGACTCTCACGCGCACGAAAGGGCACTTCACGTCAAAACAACAATAACACGTGGAGAATAAACAAGAAAGAAACCATCTTACCATCGTATCGCTCACAGTACGCTTCTCCCAGGCTAGCGTACGCTGACTCTACGTGGCTCTCCCCCGGCTCACGTAACCAGACGAACACAGCGATAACCACATCCAATTCTCACACAAGAAATCCCTGGAGTAACCCAAACTCACTTCCACCTCTTTTCAGTTCCCCTGAGAAGAAGACACTGTTCTCAAAACACTCGAATAAGTCACTGCACTCAACCACAGTTTCTCTGAAGTCTCGGCTAATACTCGCATAACCAACACACGTCGGGCGTCGCCCGGTGTCCAGACAAGATAGAACCCCTTCCCATAAATAAAGTCCTTTCCCCCTCTTGTCTGTCGTGAGATTCCTTTCCCTGACTTGCAAGCACTACGCTTAATTCCCTCGAGTCAATAACAGTTTAGAAGACGATTCCAAACTACGACAGAAATACCACAGTCATTCAGAGCTAGAGCGATAAATATCGTCCTACGGAAGAACCAGTTTATAAATCGCTCCCCTCTCGTCACATATTCGCCTGTGACAATATAGCTGCGTTACGACACCGCCTACAACGAATGTACACGCTAGCGATCCTCCCCTCCCTCTGCCTCTGATACAATGTCCTCCTAATTGTTCAGGCCGCTTGTGCGGACTTCTCTCACTTTACCCAAAGTGGACTTCGTTAGACTCTTAACCAAGCAGTTCCCGACCTGTCATAACGAACAAGAAAACGATACTTGCACCAGCCGTTGGGACTAGACGGCTAGACGAAACACTACTGTGTTTCAACCGACGCTCCAGCCTCACGCTCGGACTTCTCACAGTCGGCGTAGCATTCCCTCGGAGGCGTCCAGATGCCACGAACTCCACCCGCGTGGGCTCGAGAAGACAGCACTGCAGGGCTCCACCAAGAAGATGCAGCACTCGTGGAATTCCGTAGGCACGAAAGTAGACTGGTGGATCAGTGGACCGTAGATAACCCGACACGCAGCCACTAGCTCCCGCAGCTAAGGCGCCCAACCGCAAATAGCCAAACAGCCCAACAGCTATTCCAGCAATTTTCTCAGCCTGCAACACACAACGTTTCGCCCCAATAAGCAATTACTCTTTCCCCCATAGAATTTACTCGAGCGAGACTCAATATTTTAGCGATGCATTTTGTCCAGCCGCCCCAGTGGAACTGCTTACTCATTCCCGGCAGAAAAATTCGAATTAACATTCATTCACTCATAAAATAAGTCGATAAATCATTCCCACATGGATTTACTTCAGACTTTAAAGATACGAATCACCCATACCCAAACGGATGACCTATTCCCCGCCCGGATTAACAATCAAATACCCCACGTGGCAAAAAGCAATATGGCGAGACGGCAATAATCACCTCAGTCCAGGCTGTGGTGTGATCCACGGAAAACTTCGTCCTAGTCTCCAGGAAGACTCCTCTCCCCTTCTCACGTGTCAACTCGAACTAGTAGTTGAACACGGAGAAAATTCCACCATGGGCGACCAGACTTCGCCCATAAGCCGCACCGTGCAGCTTCAGCGTTAGCGACACCGGGGATGTGCCGCTCGCTCCCTCCGTCCAGGGCCGACCGAATGCATCTGCGCGCTAAGGCGCAATCGAGCCTCGGTGTCTTCTTCTCACGTGATTATTCACCAATCACTAATGAGGAATTTCCCGCCTCTCCGATCTTCTCCAATCACTACCTAACAAAACCCGGCGGGCTATCAACCCCCCTTGCGAGAGATCGAGTGAACCCCGCAGATTCAACTCATACCCCCTTCGGAGACCCCTCTCATACCCCCCTCAGAGTGATGCAGCGACACTCCGCTACACGATAGCCACGCCCGCGGCGACAAGCGCACGAGCGTCAACACGGAGAAGATTTATACACTACTTATTTACAAAGGGGACGAATAACCCACATCACCCTTCTTTGTCGCCTATCATGCGACAGGAAGGCATAGCTTTTCTTGGGATTTAGCTGGAGGATCGCAGAATCGTTACACAAAGCTGAGATTTTGCACCATGCCTTCGACACTATCCGATAGTACGACCGTATCGTCTGCGTACCCCATTGCAGAAATCTCTGCCTGATCGCACTTCCAGGGTGTCCCTTCTTCAAACAGGTGGAAGAGAGGATCGAGGGCTATGTTGAACAAGATGGGCGATAAGGGGTCTCCCTGTTTTACTCCCTGTTTTATGTGAATGGATTCACAGTGGTCTTTTCCCACCTGTATTTTCGTAGTGGCATCTGTGTACAGGTAATTGACAATTTCTATGAACTTCTTTGGGAAGCCCATTCTGATGAGTCCCTTCCTCACTAGATTGTGTGAAATGGTATCAAACGCCATTGCTAGATATAGGAGTGCTACTGCCAGCTGTCCTGTCCTTTTCTTGGCTTTCTTTACTATTCTATTCAGTAAGAATGTATTGAAGGCAACTCCTGGGTTAGGCATGAACCCTTTCTGGGCTGGATGGAGTGGGACCAGTGGAAGGATTCTTTTTGCCATAATTTTACAGTACAATCTCAGAAGTATACTGCCTATTGTGAGGGGTCTCCAGTTGTTGATGTTCTTGAGTTCTTCCGTATCTAGGCTTTTTGGCAATAACACAGTTCTTGCACTCTTCACCTCCGCAGGCACTCTGCCTGTGTGTAGCCAGATGTTGAATAGGATAGCCAGTGTTTCCGAGGACCATTTCCTCGTCTTTACGGATTGCATGGTGATGCCGTCGGGTCATTTTGCTGTGTTTGTCTCTGTGTGCGCTATTGCCTCTTCTACCTCTTTGAGGCATTATGGTTGTCATCTTTGGTGGCTTCCTTGTCCTTAAGCTTCCTTTTCTTGTGTGGGTGTTAAAGCTGTTAGCACCACTCTCTTGTGCTCCTGCTTACTGGGATGATTTTGAAGTCTTTGAAGGTAAAGACACAGAAATGTGCCAGCTGCACCTTCTCCCCCACACAGAACATCTGTCCCTGCACTTGAAAAAAGTACTCATGGGTTTTCTTCAGCCCCAGATTACCATTCTCACTGGTAATGTACGGCACAGTCTTGGATGTGACCATCATGTGTCTGGCAGTGTACGGACACTTGACCTCAAGCACCACCCTGTCGTTGACGTCTCTGTCTGGCGTGCTGGCAAGGAAGGGCAGTTCTTCCGATATAAACAGACCACACTTCTGGGTCTGGCACCGTGTTTCTCGTTCGTACCGCTGTACAACAACTTCTTCGTACATACGGCCATGGGTGCAGGCAGCGCTCGAAAACTGCCTGTCACACAAAACGCTCAGCTGTTTTCTTGTCAGCCCTCTGTCAGCTTGCACACCGTCCCGAACTGAGATGAGCACAGTCGTTTCTGTCGCTCGCTTCGCCAAAGTTTCACATTGTCCCTTGTGTTTCTTTCAACACTGTTTCTCTCTTCCTCTGTGACAGTTGTCAGACCAGATGATGCAAGGAAGTGGTGTGCAGGTGACATCTCCATGTAGTCGTGGTTATTGTTGAAGGCGTAAGGGTTTGCAGGTTTCACAATCTGCATGATTGGTGTGTCTCCAAAGGCCCTGGAGTTCATCAGCGAATTCTGGAAAAAGTCCTGGTAGGCCTTGTCCCCACGGAAGCTGGCTGGTCGTGGGTCGAAGTCCAAGTTCTTCTTCACGGGCAGTTTCAGCCGCTCTCCTTTGACAGGAGATCCCAGGTGCTTCTTGGCTTTGTGGAAGGTCCTCAGCTGCTGCGTGCACGTTTCCAAGGTTTTGAATGCCTTTGATTCCGCACACTCCGTCAGCCCGAACAGGATACAGCAAACATGTTTGCAGCGAGCAGAGGGGCCCATGCCCGCAGCACATTGCCACTGGGACTCCAGAACAACGGCTTCAGGAGACAGCAGCAGGTCGACAACATACACCACAGTGGCTCTCATCTCAGCTCGGATCTCTGCCTTGCAGTGGGTGCCGCGGTCAGAGGAACAGAACCTGATGTAGTTGACATAGTTGTCCTCATGCATGTTGGTCGCTTTCGCATCCAGCTTCTTTTCTCTGCTGCTGAAGAATCGCTCCACACTAGACATCTTCAGCAGCTAGGGCATCTTCGTCTCAGCATGCAGATCTCTGTAAACACACATAAAAAACAAAACAAAACTTACGTAAAATCTGTGGTGCATGTTACTTTATGCATATCGCGAGCAGGTTGCTAGTGGTGAAGGGGTTAATTTTGGGGTGGGCGGATTTGTGTGTGTGTGCGTGGTGTGTAGGGTGTTTGTGATGCGTTGTCACGTGCCTCTTCTGTGCGTTTCCCGTTCCGCGTGCGAATGGACGGGGTGAGCGAGCTCGGCGCGGTTTCGCACGGGAATTTGTGGAAAGAAGAAGTTGCCTGAGATGATCACGTTTTCTTTTGGGGGTGAGGGTTTTATATTGTCAGTCGCTGATTTATGGGCGCGAAGGCAACCTCGCTCTTGGGAGTGTTGCAGGAATCGTGGTGTGACTGCTGTCAGCCCGGTGTGTGGCGTGGCTTATGTCAGCCCAGTAGAGTTAAAAGACTATGTCGCGTTTATGCTTATCTAAAACTTCAGAAGTTAAAGGGGTCTTCCCAGAGAACGATATAATCGTCTCCGGGAGATGTAACCCTGATAAACAAAAAATGGTTTACAACTAAACCAACCTCCACTCCTTGGGGGGACACCACAAACAGTAAGCAAAATCCAAGACTCCAATAAATTACAGACCACTGAATCAAGTTGAAAACAATTAACAAGTTTATTCAAGGCTAAGGCACCTCCTGGCGGCACTGGACCGCAAAGGAGGGAAAGCTGAATAAAAGTGCAAACAGAAAAGAAAGCAAAATAAACCAAAGGAAAGACAGGCAGCAGGTAAGGTGGCACTCCTCTGCTTCCTGTCAGGAATCACAAGCAAATAAACAACAACGAATCCTCAAACAGGGAAATGGGAAACAAATCAACAACCACCAATACCTCTATTCAAACAACACCTAAGTCACCAGTGACTAGGGTAATGAATAAGGTGCAAAAAATAACAATCTCCCTATTTCCTCTTCCACTCACAATCTCGCCCGAAACTGAAATAAATTCAACTATAAAACCAACACAATACTCCACAACCACTCCTACTACAAATTCTGACACCCCTTCAGAACTAGCAATAATTCTTTTAAACGCAGAAATAAAACACAACAACATCAGCAACTAAGACGTGACCGTCAGTCACTCCCTCTCCCATACACAACAGCGAGTATAGCAGCCGCCAGTCACTCGCTCTCTCGTACACAACAGCGCGCGCGGCGGCGCGGCATTCCAGGGAACCCCCTTCCCCTCCGGCTTCCCCTACTTCCGCCAGTGGTGACGTCACTAGCCGAACAGCAGGCAGCCAAAAGAAAACGTAAACAAAGCGAGCGTGCACCCACTCCACTCAGCTTTCACGCAAGCGGACGTTCCTCGTCCGGCAGCTCACACGAACTCACGCTCACACGTGTAACACTCTACGTCGAATAAACGGTAAATGAAGAGACTAGATAAAAGGAGCAACCTTACCAATCCCTCGCCAAACGCACGCTTTCCAGTCCAGCGTACTCTGACCTCCACGTGGCTTTCCTCCGAGCTCACGTGGCCAGAACAGCACAGCAATAAAAAAAATGCAAATAAATCTCACAAAAGAATCCCTAAAATAACCAAACTCACTTCCACCTCTTTTCAGTTCCCCTGAAAAGAAGACACTGTTCCCAAAACACTCGAACAAGTCACTGCACTCAACCACAGTTTCTCTGAAGTCTCGGCTAATACTCACATAACCAACACACGTCGGGCGTCGCCCGGTGTCCAGACAAGATAGAACCCCTTCCCATAAATAAAGTCCTTTCCCTCTCTTGTCTGTCGTGAGATTCCTTTCCCTGACTTGCAAGCACTACGCTTAATTCCCTCAAGTCAATAACAGTTTAGAAGGCGATTCCAAGCCACGGCAGAAATACCACAGTCATTCAGAGCTAGAGCGATAAATATCGTCCTACGGAAGAACCAGTTTATAAATCGCTCCCCTCTCGTCACATATTCGCCTGTGACAATATAGCCGCGTTACGACATCGCCTACAACGAATGTACACGCTAGCGATCCCCCCCTCTCTCTGCCTCTGATACAATGTCCTCCTAATTGTTCAGGCCGCTTGTGCGGACTTCTCTCACTTTACCCAAAGTGGACTTCGTTAGACTCTTAACCAAGCAGTTCCCGACCTGTCATAACGAACAAGAAAACGATACTTGCACCAGCCGTTGGGACTAGACGGCTAGACGAAACACTACTGTTTCAACCGACGCTCCAGCCTCACGCTCGGACTTCTCACAGTCGGCGTAGCATTCCCTCGGAGGCGTCCAGATGCCACGAACTCCACCCGCGTGGGCTCGGGAAGACAGCACTGCAGGGCTCCACCAAGAAGATGCAGTACTCGGGGAATTCCGTAGGCACGAAAGTAGACTGGTGGATCAGTGGACCGTAGGTAACCCGACACGCAGCCACTAGCTCCGTAGCTAAGGCGCCCAAACGTGAATAGCCAAACAGCCCAACAGCTATTCCAGCAATTTTCTCAGCCTGCAACACACAACGTTTTGCCCCAATAAGCAATTACCCTTTTCCCCCATAGAATTTACTCGAACGAGATTCAATATTTTAGCGATGCATTTAGTCCAGCCGCCCTAGTTGAACTGCTTACTCATTCCCGGCAAGAAAATTCGAGTTAACATTCATTCACTCATAAAATAAGTCGATAAATCATTCCCACATGGATTTACTTCAGACTTTAAAGATACGAATCACCCATACCCAAACGGATGACCTATTCCCCGCCCGGATTAACGATCAAATACCCCACGTGGCAAAAAGCAATATGGCGAGACGGCAATAATCACCTCAGTCCAGGCTGTGGTGTGATCCACGGAAAACTTCGTCCTAGTCTCCAGGAAGACTCCTCTCCCCTTCTCACGTGTCAACTCGGACTAGTAGTTGAACACGGAGAAAATTCCACCATGGGCGACCAGACTTCGCCCATAAGCCGCACCGTGCAGCTTCAGCGTTAGCGACACCGGGGATGTGCGCTCGCTCCCTCCGTCCAGGGTCGACCGAATGCATCTGCGCGCTAAGGCGCAATCGAGCCTCGGTGTCTTCTTCTCACGTGATTATTCACCAATCACTAATGAGGAATTTCCCGCCTCTCCGATCTTCTCCAATCACTACTTAACGAAACCTGGCGGGCTATCAGCCCCCCTTGCGAGAGATCGAGTGAACCCCGCAGATTCAACTCATACCCCCCTTCGGAGACCCCCCGTATCCCCCTCAGAGTGATACAGCGACCACTCCGCTACACGCTAGCCACGCCCGCGGCGGCAAATGCACGAGCGTCAACACGGAGAAAATTTATACACTACTTATTTACAAAGGGGACGAATAACCCACATCACCCTTCATTGTCGCCTATCATACGACAGACTATTTTGTCTTTGTTTGGTGTAGACCAACAGAAATCATCACCAGGGAAAGGACAGGGTTCTTTCATGTGAGTATTGGTTGTGTGTAAATGTCTTTGTGTAGTTTTCGCTGGGATGTTGTTTGAGTTGCATGGCTCTACGACCTGCACCAACCAAGTCGTCGATGTTCTGCATCGCTGTCGTCCCCATCCCCAGTCCTCGATGCTCCTCATTGCTGTCGGCGTCGCCTAAGGTCCCCACCACTCTTCATAGCTGTCGTCGACAGCGAAGGTTCCCAGCGGCACTCATCAACTGGAGCCCACCTGACCAAGGGAGGTCCGACGGTCGTGGGCACCTTGTGTCCGTCGTTCCCTGTTCTGCGACTTGACGCAGAGGGATGCCATGAGACGGGGGTGATCGGTCGTAAGGGGTTTTGGGTTGACGTGAAAGGGACAGTTTGGACAGTGGGAGATGCCTCGCGTTTCTTGAGGCAAACAGCTGCTACTCTTGTATTTTCTTTTATGATGCTATATCGCATTTTTACTTCCGCGATCAAGATCATCGTCTCTGAATCATTGAAATTGCCTTTTTGGGGACGCTTGGCTGGAAGTTTGCTCGCCATTTTTTCTTCGTGGCAGTAAGGTTGGGTTATTGCCCTTTGATTCTACGCATGCGCATTAGATGGGATATCCCAGATAAAAATAAAATTTTTATCTGGGTCAGTTACTTCGTTGTAGCGACCAAGTATGCTCTCATGCAGACCTTGCTGTGGTAGTGGGAAACAACTGAAATCTGTTAACAATGAAGTAGACAACTACGACGTAGTTACCACATAAAATAGTAGGTTCATATGCAGCCCAGCACAGGTCTCAAACCTTTTCCCTCTGATCCGAGCTGGACGCTCGCCTCTACCCGTCTGCCACTCTCTCTGCTCCGTTCTCTGTCTCTATGTCTCCTTCCAAAATTACTGAGATTCCTATGTGGTTAGACGGACAGTCCCGCTTTCCTAAAAAGGATTGGCGTCTGCGACCACTGCCAAAAATACAATAGCAGGGAGAAGGGGGTTTGGTCAGAGTCTTTTGGGGAGGGGTAGAAGCATATGTTCTTTGAGAAGGACCCACACACTTCCACTGCGACCTTGAACTAGTTTTAGCAGCAGCAAATATTTATGTCCATTCAATACAATATGATAAGAAAAAAAACCGTGTGAGACAACACAAATAAAAAACGTGTCGAGTGCCACTGACTTACTCGAGAATAAATTCCCGCATCGCTTTTGCGGGATTTTTTTTTGGTCAAAAGTTCTTAAAGCCATTTTGATTCTTTTCTCCTAAAACGCCCCCAAAAACCATAAATTTTGTTACTTTTTTTTAAACTTAGAAATTTTTTCGTTTTTGACTCACATGCGAAGCAAAAGTGAGTCTATGTACTGAGCCGTGTCGTCCGTCCGTCCGGGCGTCCGTAAAAAACTTAAACGTTGGATTTTTCTCGGAGACTATTAAGTCTATCAACACCAAATGTGGCATGATGGTGTATGATGACAAGGCCTCAAAAAACATACATAGTGACTTGACCTTGCTTCAAGGTCAAGGTCACAGGAGCCATAAATGTGGTCTAAAAAACAGTCATTTTTCACATTTTCCCAATTTTCTCCCACGTTATTGAGAATGGCGACCTTAGCTACAAGTGGTATATAGGTCAAAGCAAGCCCTATCTTTTGATACCAGTTTGGTTGACCTTGCCTCAAGGTCAAGGTCACAGGAGCTCTTCAAAGTTGGATTGTATACATATTTTGAAGTGACCTTGACCCTGAACTATGGAAGATAACTGTTTCAAACTTAATAATTATGTGGGGCACATGTTATACTTTCATCATGAGACACATTTGGTCACATATCATCAAGGTCAAGGTCACTTTGACCCTTATGAAATGTGACCAAAATGGGGTAGTGAACCACTAAAAGTGACTATATTTCATGGTAGAAAGTGCCAATAAGCACCATTGTGCTTCCTATGTCTTGAATGAACAGCTTTGTGTTGCATGACCTTGGATGACCTTGACCTTGGGTCAAGGTCACATGTATTTTGGTAGGGAAAATGTGTAAAGCATTTCTTTGTGTATGATGTCATTGGTAGGTTTAGTTGTTTGACCTTGACCTTGAAGGTCACCTGAAGGTCAAGGTCATATAAAGGTCAAGGTCAAGCATGTGAGTCGTATGGGCTTTGCCCTTCTTGTTTTTTTTTCTATTGCGGGGGACCGCTATTGCGGGATTTTTTGGGTCAAAAGTTCTTAAGGCCATTTTGATTATTTTGTCCTAAAACGCCAAAAAAACCATAACATTTTTGTTACTTAAAAATTTTTTTCTTCAGGTTTTACCGATAGCGCTCAGTTGAGACAGACCCACACACAGACAGAGCAATAAAGTCTGCAGTACCATCCAGCTTAGGAAGCTGGAGGGATAACACTTTCTTTTACTTAAGGGTTTGGATTTTTAACTGCCGACATAACAAAAAATAAATAATAAATAATGTGATACATACATAACAAATGCTAAATTAAAAACTGCTAAAAACATTCTTACCACATATACTGGAACTGGAGGGGCTCATCCATGTCAAGTTCAAACAGATCTCGAAAGGTGTCCCCTATCAGCTTGTACAGACTGGCAGGGGATTCGAGGTTTGTAAAAAAAACCTCCTGGATGAGACCCGCCCTTTCGAGGTCACCACGAAAGTCTTTCCTGGGTATCGCAATTGGCGGAGTTGGCATCTGCAGAATACAATATGTATTTGCCAATAAGATATGAACAGAATTTTATTCGGGGAAACTCACCATACACACTCACACAGCGTACTTTGAAGTTCTATGATTAGGACATTAGATAATAATAGTATCTATCATTTTTGATATTTTAATACACTTCTTTATGATTCTGTGTATACAGAATGAGAGTGGGCTGATGTATCAAGACTGACTCAGAAAATATCTAGGAACAATAAATACATAAGTAAAGCAATAGAATATCATCACTCAATATGCCTACCTCTGGCAGAGCAAGACAAACGATGCTCTTCTGCAGCATCTTCACCTTCCTGCTGCCACTGATGCATGGCGCAATAATGCAATTTCTGTCTACAAGTGAAAGTTTCATATGGCACGTCATTGGGACTAGCAGGTGCTAAACGTCAAAAGAAGCTCAGACAAAAACATGACAATATTCTAATCATTAAAAAAACCAATTGTTGCAAAAACTGGCTGTTTAATTGTGGCACAGATGTAGGCCTAGTGCTCTTGTTTTCTGATCAATTCAATTCTAAGAATGGTTACCTGAGCATGTATCCGCTGTCCACAAGCAGATGGCCAATGAGTGGTGGTCCTTTCAGATCCTCAAAAGCAGTAAATACTGCACTCTCTCGCAGTATCTTCGCATCATGGAAGCTTCCTGGATCCGAAGCAACAACGTTCAGGATCTTCATGTCTGCATCACAGATCAGTTGAACATTGATACTGTGGTATCCTTTCCTGTTCACGAGGATGCCTTCGTACTCGGATGGGGCAATTATTTTCACGTGTGCAGTCTATGCACCCGATCAGTCCAGCAAATCCAGGCTTCATATTGAAAAACTTCCTCTTTGTTTCCTCTGTTGGTTCTTGTCTGTCGAACTTGACATATCGCTCCATAGATGCCACTAGTACTGCTGACACTTTGTGGATGACTGTGCACACGGTTCCTTTTGATACACCAAATGTATCAGCAACCACTTCCTGGAAGCTCCCCGTTGCAAAAAATCGAAGAGCTATCAGCATTTGCATGCTGGCAGGCAGACTCCCTTTCCGGTCGATAACGTAGTCGAGATCTTCAGCAAAGGTGTTGTAATGGGCCTCTTGCTTTGTCTCTGAGTCTGACAATTCTTCTCTCTCTCTCTCATAAATACCTTTGGCTCCTTGGCTGTAGTGGTCTTTTGGCGCACAAGCTTGAAGGGGGATGGCTGGTCACTTGGCTTGCAGAATACACAACTTCGGCTGATTTGTTCACAATCTTTATTCAGCAGTGTACAGTAGTGGGCTGCATATGAACCTACTACACGGTAGTAGGCATCTAAATCGGAAGTTTGCCACTAAATTGCGAAGTAAGGTCTGCATGAAGGCTCACTACGCGAAGTTACCTCCTAAGTTGTCCTCTAAACGACCCAAAATGTAGTGGTGCTCTGTATCAGCACTACACGGCTTAGTAGACAACTCATTGCAAATTTCAATGGCCGTCGTGTTGCCGGTTCGCACAGGAAACGCTCGATTTCGGGATACTAGCAACCCATCCAAAGACAATGTAAGCTTTGAACAGCATTAATTTATCAAAGCTGTATGTTGAATGCATGAATAGGTCGTGGAAGCGCTTGCATTTTACAAATCGGAATGGAGGTCAACGCATAAATCTACGCGCCGAAGCAAAACAAACATGGCTGCTCACGCATTGTGCTCTCGACTGACCGATTGAACCCGCCGACCGCGTTCACGCTGTCGGTTATCTCCTTCCATGCCTCGCGTTTTTTGAGGCAAACAGCTGCTACTCTTGTATTTTCTTTTATGATGCTATATCGCATTTTTACTTCCGCGATCAAGATCATCGTCTCTGAATCATTGAAATTGCCTTTTTGGGGACGCTTGGCTGGAAGTTCGCTCGCCATTTTTTCTTCGTGGCAGTAAGGTTGGGTTATTGCCCTTTGATTCTATGCATGCGCATTAGATGGGATATCCCAGATAAAAATAAAATTTTTATCTGGGTCAGTTACTTCGTTGTAGCGACCAAGTATGCTCTCATGCAGACCTTGCTGTGGTAGTGGGAAACAACTGAAATCTGTTAACAATGAAGTAGACAACTACGACGTAGTTACCACATAAAATAGTAGGTTCATATGCAGCCCAGCACAGGTCTCAAACCTTTTCCCTCTGATCCGAGCTGGACGCTCGCCTCTACCCGTCTGCCACTCTCTCTGCTCCGTTCTCTGTCTCTATGTCTCCTTCCAAAATTACTGAGATTCCTATGTGGTTAGACGGACAGTCCCGCTTTCCTAAAAAGGATTGGCGTCTGCGACCACTGCCAAAAATACAATAGCAGGGAGAAGGGGGTTTGGTCAGAGTCTTTTGGGGAGGGGTAGAAGCATATGTTATTTGAGAAGGACCCACACACTTCCACTGCGACCTTGAACTAGTTTTTTTTTTTTTTTTTTTTTATTTTTTTTAAACTGAACTGAACTTTATTACTGAGGCCATCGGCCCACTGCAATTACAAATATTTAACAATGATATAGCATATCATCAAGGGTTTCATATGACATGGACAATCTCGCTGTTATCGGCGGCTCATAAGTAATACGACTTATCATCCATCCAATTTACGAAACTTCATTGCATAAAATATGTACGTCGCAAGTAACCTCGATTTCATGGAATCCGAGTCTTGCATAATTGAAGTACAAAGTCTTACGGCTCCCTGTTTGTCTACTACATGTTTCAGATACTTTTTCCATAAATGGTCATTTGCATGACAATTCAAAAGGAAATGTTCCTCATTTTCTGTCAGTTGGCAAAATGGACATAGAGTATCACTCATGTCTGTGTATCTCCTGTTGTTTTTAAGTCATTAACTCAAAATCTGAATGAAATTGGTGCATCACGAAATTTCTCTATGAAGATTGTAGTAAGATAGTCCTCTAAGTTTATGTCGTCTTTAAAGGAAGAGTACCATTTATTTTGTTTTTATTTTTTTTTCAGATGTTTCTGTTTTCTTTTTTTCCCCCCCTCTTTTAATATCTTTATTCAGAAAGGGGAGTATACACATACGACTGCCCAAAACTTTTCACAATTGTAAAAAAAAAAAAAAAAAATATATATATATATATATATATATATAATTAATACATAGTAATTAACAATAAATAATTAATAATTAACAATTAACAATTAATAACTAATGATAATAATAATTATAATAATAATAATAATAAATATTAATCATAATAATTAATAAACAAATATTAAGAAGAAAAATAAAAAGGATAGAAAACCTGAAGAATTGTACATAAAATTACATGCTGTATTTATCATGGGGGCAGATGAGCAGACCTTGAACTAGTTTTAGCAGCAGCAAATATGCTCGCGTGGCATATTTTGTAAGGTACGTTCAACCCGATGTAAGCCTGCTGCCTGAGTCAGCTCTCAGACTCGGCATAACATTGTCTATGAGCTCCAAAAGCTCTCTCCTTGGTAGGCGAAATCGACGGAAAAGTTCATCATCATTGTACATATCTAACGGATTAAGTCTATGTCTAAAAACTCGCTCTCTGCGAAAATTTCTTAGCATTCGGTGAACAAGTTGCAAGGAGGCCCCATGATGAAACTCGCACTTCACCGCGAGAAATGCCGGGTTTTGGACGACAACAATGGGTCAAATGACGAGCAGTCGTGATGTTAGGGGTGGAGTACAGTCGCTCTACAATTTGTCGGACAACGCATCGTCGACTGATGATCGGCGCTCTTCATTAAACCCAGTTATCGTCGCATGACGGTTCTTCACTCGTGTAACCATTGTCGCCCAACCATCGTTGCTCTCATACACCTCTGAAGAAAAACTTGAGCATACAAGACAAAACAATGAAAACCAGCTGAATGAAGAACTTGTCATGCATGACAAAAACAATGATCTTAAGCTGCCCTGTAAGTGCCATTACATTTCCCATTTGACTGCACTGTGAACACTACAGGGAGCTGACATTGGTTCAAGTGAACCGAAACAAAATCTGCCAAATGACTAGAATATTATATTATACATACATGAACTGAAAGGCAAGGTATTATGTTGGGTAGAGCTTTTGCAATGGTTAGCTTAGTCCCCAAAAAGCTACATACACATGTACATACACCTCTGAAGAAAAACTTGAGCATACAAAACAAAACAATGAAAACATGCTGAATGAAGAACTTGTCACGCATGACAAAAACAATGATCTTAAGCTGCCCTGTAAGTGCCATTAAATTTCCCATTTGACTGCACTGTGAACACTACAGGGAGCTGACAAAGCTTGAGCAAAGATATTGTACAGTTGACTTTGTTATCATACATCGTGTTTACAGTGGTTTGCCGACAGTGGCACTGTATTCCTCCATTGTCATGACCACTGGCTGCACGCACTTCCCCTCTAACATCTCCACCTCTAGCTGTGCTTTGCCAGCAAGATTCCTCTCAAGCTCAAGTTTGGCCTTCAATATGTCTAACTGTGCATTCTTTCTCAATGTATGTTTGGTGTAATGCCTTTTCCCTTTCAATTTGTAGATCTATGAGCACCCGGTCTCTTTTCAGGAGCAGACGCTCCCTTTGCAGAGCTATCTGATCTCTTTGTCTCTGCACCCTCTTGTTGATTCCCTGCGCATCTTCAGATTTAAAAAAAAATATAAATGCATCAATTTCAGCCTTTGTTGACTCACATGCGAAGCAAAAGTGAGTCTATGTACTGAGCCGTGTCGTCCGTCCGTCCGTCCGGGCGTCCGTCCGGGCGTCCGTCCGTCCGTCCGGGCGTCCGTAAAAAACTTAAACGTTGGATTTTTCTCGGAGACTATTAAGTCTATCAACACCAAATGTGGCATGATGGTGTATGATGACAAGGCCTCAAAAAACATACATAGTGACTTGACCTTGCTTCAAGGTCAAGGTCACAGGAGCCATAAATATGGTCTCAAAAAGTCATTTTTCACATTTTCCCAATTTTCTCCCACGTTATTGAGAATGGCGACCTTAGCTACAAGTGGTATATAGGTCAAAGCAAGCCCTATCTTTTGATACCAGTTTGGTTGACCTTGCTTCAAGGTCAAGGTCACAGGAGCTCTTCAAAGTTGGATTGTATACATATTTTGAAGTGACCTTGACCCTGAACTATGGAAGATAACTGTTTCAAACTTAATAATTATGTGGGGCACATGTTATACTTTCATCATGAGACACATTTGGTCACATATCATCAAGGTCAAGGTCATTTTGACCCTTATGAAATGTGACCAAAATGGGGTAGTGAACCACTAAAAGTGACTATATCTCATGGTAGAAAGTGCCAATAAGCACCATTGTGCTTCCTATGTCTTGAATTAACAGCTTTGTGTTGCATGACCTTGGATGACCTTGACCTTGGGTCAAGGTCACATGTATTTTGGTAGGAAAAATGTGTAAAGCATTTCTTTGTGTATGATGTCATTGGTAGGTTTAGTTGTTTGACCTTGACCTTGAAGGTCACCTGAAGGTCAAGGTCATATAAAGGTCAAGGTCAAGCATGTGAGTCGTATGGGCTTTGCCCTTCTTGTTTTTACTTATCAAATGACATTCTGTGAATGGTTAATCAGAATCGGTCCATATAATATTGGCTAGCCTGCAAGAAAACTTTAAAGCAAATATGAACTGGTTAAAAAGTTATTTTCGTACCTGCATCACCATGGAGGTAGGGCGAATCTCTTCCGATGATGTGGTCCACCACCAAATCATAATACCAAAGTTAGTTCTTTGGTTTCCCGCCTCCAGTCTTTGGCACTTGGAAGCTGTTGAGGTACTCTCTTGCCCCCTTCTTTGGGTCCCGTAGCTTCTTTTTGCACTTGTCCACGTTACGTAGTGCCACCCCACACGCATTTATGACTGTCACTATCTCCTGCCATTTCCTCCGCTTGCTTGCCTCAGTCACCAAAGGCCCGTGCTTTCCCTCCAGCAGTGTCTTGTTCTCAATTACAAGCTCTAAAAGTTGATTTATCTCTATTTTTGACCACGGATGACACTGACTAGATTCCGTACTGTCTTCATCCTCATTATTGCGTGCACGTTTTCGCCGGCGGATGTTGAGGGCTGAAGTGGTAATTTGCTAAAAATAGCGACTAACACAACCGCAGTCGAATGACCACACCGATATCTGACTACAGTCGCGGTAACTTGCTCATTGAACGCAACGAGTGGTCCGTTGGCGGACTTCGAGCAGCGGTCGACAACACAGTCGCACTACTATAGTCGGGTTGTGTAGTTTCTCATTGAACCCGGCACCAGAGCCCACACCTCAACCTTTTTGTAGGTGGGCGAAGCAAAGAGCTCCTTCTTCTGGAGGTGTTCTTGGGTAAGCAGGAGGATGGCCTCATGTGTCTATCCATGTAATTGTGGCTGATGAAGATTTAAAAAATATTAAAAATATACCAACATTTTGCAAACAATTTACCACTTACATTGGCAGCTTTGTTTTTCTTGGGCTTTCCACCATAAGAACATGGTTTCCTTTTTGATGCAGTGACGAGTGAAGGATAGATAAACCCTTTGCTCAGCTGCATATTTACTTTTACAAATACTGAGTGTATTGTAAACTCTAAATTACCACAGCCAACTCCCACCCCACCCTAAAATAAATCAGCAACAGCTTCCTGCTAGAGATCTAACAACGTTATAAATACAGTTACAAATCTTATCGTTAAGCCAGTTCTGGTCTCTCAGTGTTGCCATGTCTTCGGACGTTACTGTGGTGTCACCAACTGCAACAGCTTTTCTTGTGGTCTTCAGGCTTGGTGGATGTGTGAACATGCAGGGCAGATGGGAAGGGGATGTCTACAAGGTTTCGATGATATCTAGTGCCTTGCATCCATGTTCATGTGCATGCATGTTGACACATGCGGTCACCAGAGTCACATCGAACCGCCGCTGTATGTCTCCGACATTCTTTTCCAAGAAGTCCTTTGCTGTGTGGTAGGCTTGAACTGCGAACATGACTGTTTTGAATTTCTCATAAAGGGTCTCATGCCCTTGGATCAGCTTCGTCTGGGAGGTGACTGGGTTCTCTGTGGCATTGTTGAAATAGTTGTTCCACGTATAATTTGCGGCCTCTAAACACTTAGCTAAAAGGTCAGCAGAAACATCAAGGTCAAGTCCATGGTAGTTGGGGTGGGACTCACTGGTGGTTGGGGTGGGGCTCTCTGGTGGTTGGGGTGGGCTTTCTGGTGGTTGGGGTGGGGCTCTCTGGTGGTTGGGGTGGGGCTTTCTGGTGGTTGGGTTGGGGTGGGGCTCTAGCAGCTACAATTGTATGCATGAGAAACACGAACCTCTGCTTCAAGTTCCAAAATTTTTGACAGCAGTCCTCTGCAGTGAAGCAGTAGCCCCTCTCTTGGAGTGAGCTGGCCACTGTGCGCCATGCCTGCCTTTGAGTGGTGTTATTGAGGAACAAGTGTTCCTTGTCCTGACGCACATAGCTCTCCATTGGTATCCTTAGGAAGCCTCGCGCAGTCGAGAATGTCTGGCCAGGTCAGGCCAAACTCTATGATGGATGCTTCGCACCTGGCCTTGACCTCCTAATACAGAGACCGGCAGGGCTGGACGATGATGATGGCGAACTCGGTGAGCTGCTGGCATATATATCGGGAAGTGCAGAATGCACAGAAAATTTTTTATGAGTGGAGAGCAATTGTTTGTCTCGATGAGGTCGAACGAGAAGCTTTGGAGATGCTCAGCAGCCTGGTGTTGATACGAATCTCCCAGCATGTTGGGCATGTGCGTGAAGTTGTACAAGGAATTGCATCCTGTATGGGTTAGAGCTTCGCATCGGCCTTTGCCGGCTTTGGTTTTGCTGAAATCTTTTCTCCGTTGCCGTTGGGCACTCGTCATCATAGACAAAAGCGATACCACGATACCAACAACCAACAGCCACGTCAGCCGTCGATGAAGAAACCTGTCCGTCCCCATTGTTCACTCTGGCGTTCGGGCTGTCGTCTTGCATACATCCAGCGATCCACAGGACTGTCTGGTACGGTTGGAGTCAGAAAATCAAATGTGGCCAATTGCGTTTTTCCCGCCTGATGAAGACACGTGGTCTGGCGGTTTCCTTGTGCGCACGTGCTGTTTTTAAAGGCACTAAAAGTTGCTTTATTTATATTACCTTCAAATTTAATGGACGTTGTTTAGTATTTTTAGAAGAAAAACATCAACGAAAATATGCTCAGACTGCACATTTTGTTCAAAACACACTCTCCCCACCCCCCACCCCTCTTTTTTTGGTTAGAAAGTGAAACTGTTGAAGCCGATTTGTGAGGTCGCTTTCGACACTGAACCAGAGGAGAAAGTCATGTGGCTTGGATTTTGTTTTGTAGTTCGTTACTAATCTGACGTACAAACTACTTTCGAAGTGGGACGTAATACATGAGTGTCTTAGTATCAATTGATCAGAAATTATTTAATTATACTTATTTTGCAATTTGAAAAAAAAGTGTGTTGTATTCGTGAAGTTTGTGTGAAAACTTCTGAATGAAAACATTTCCTTTAAAGAGAGTGAAGAACACGCAAAACAAGGGTTTAGTTGAGATTGTTAAACCTGAAGGCAGCTGTTGGCACGAAGACGGGTAGAATGGGTAGACGACTTACTAAAGATGGGTTTATACATATTCATGAGAGAGTTTTTCCTCGTTCAAAACTATGATGTGCAAGCAAGCAAGCGAACTAAGCTTTCTATTTACCCTAAGTATTTCAATTTGCACCGCCCACCACCGCTAACCCCACACCCCACAATGTGAAACTTCATCCTCACCTCACTTCGTTGTCAGTGCTACTTTTTATTTTAAAAACATCTGAGTGAAACATATTTTCCAATCATGGTTTCGGCCTCCTCCGATTAAGAGACCTCGTGGGAGTGTTCGATTTTCCCGAGATACAGTAATTGCGCTGCTCAGGTAATTGTCGGTTAATTAATTTTACAACACTAGTATTGGAGAAAGAGGGTAGGATCTCTATGTCATCTCTGCATAAAAAGAAACAACAGGCACTAAAAAAACAAACCACTGATCCGGCAAAAATGCATAGAGTCGCTGAAGTGAAACACCAGAAAACACAAATAAAGTCTCTCACCTCGTTCTTTACAACACTGAGCTTTGGCTATGTTTTACTTTTGGAACAATTTTTCTGGCATCCCCTAAGAGTTTGAAGATAATTACAGCTTTAAAAGTGGTTAAATTCGCAATTTTGGAAAAGTGCTCGCCTTTCTATGTGGTGAGAGAGGCACCGATACTGCAAGGGTTGAATCAAAGATTTGAATCTCCCACGGCATCGTAACGGGTGCATACTCGAAGTACGTCATTCTGAAGTCGTCCGTTTTCCTCGAGGCCATTCTAGTAAACTAGAGATTTCGCCTACCGGCAAAAGTACTACTGACTCGGGTTTACAGAATGCCTCGAGGCCTGCTCCGCCCATTCACATTTAATCCTGTTGTAAGATAACCATGTACAATGCCTTTGGCCCCCATTGCTAATGTGACGATTGGAGAAGGATGTAGAGAGGTCGAGCTGTGGGGCTCGAGGCGTAATTGTTGGTAGGAGAGAGCAGGGGCGGGTTTCAAAATAGGTAGTCGATCTTGGTCGCAAGATCTTGCTTCGCAGTAAGAGCTAGCTAAAAAAGAAACCACCCAACGTGACGAACTAATGCGCATGCGTAGACGTCACGACAAGATGTGAACTGGCCACATTTCAATGGCCGACGTGTTGCCGGTTCATTCAGAAAACGCTCTATTTCGAGATACTAGCAACCCATCCAAAGAAAATAAAAGCCATGCACAGCATTAATTTATCAAAGGTGTATGTTGAATGCATTAATAGATCGTGAAACCTCCTACAGTTTACACATCGAATGCAGGTCAACGCATCCACGCAGAACTTTTGTCTCGAATCTTAAAAGCTAGGCACCTCTCAAGCTGCCTCGCTCAATCTACGCTCGTCTACGATTGGCTCGCTAGCAAGCAAAGAATGAAACTGCCCATTCGGCGAGATCTACGTAGATCTACCGAGATCTTCGCATTTTGAAACCCGCCCCAGGTGTGAGACAAGTCGTAGCTGCTTTCCTCAACTTTATTCATCCCATGGGTACAGGAGCTGCTGGTTGGTCCGAGGCCAGGTGATAGAGGCCTGATATTCTACATGACAATGACTTACAAATGAGAGAGGAGACCAGACAAAACACACGGACGCTTCTGGAAGCAGTACAGCCAATTATGGGATCGGCCAAAATATTTAAATCCGCTTTCTTCCCGTCCCAGGGATAGAACCACTGCACTGCGCTTCGCACATCGTCCAACCCCAACGCGCATGCTCGCCTGTCTCCGCCTGTCAAAAAGACACGGTTTCAACAAGCGCGTAAAGGCTGAGGGGCTGACCGTGCACTCATGCAAGAGCGGAGAGCACTGAAAATGTGTCACGGGTGCGAGGGAATTTCGACTTTAGTTCAGTGAAGACGAGCCACTTGGGTGACCGCTGGGTGAACCGAGCACTGGGGATCGATATACCATAGCAATTAGTTCTGGGTGCAGTAAGATGGGTGAATCAAGGCTATTGAAGATGACATGACAGTTGTAGTGGCGTCGATATACATCCCACTGCACTCCACGCCATCACTGCCGTACAACTCGGATTTTACACTCATTCTAGTTCGCTCTATTCTAGGGTCACCTTACATCGATGCATACCTTTCTGGGTTTGTCATTGATAACCCATTCACAATTGGTGCCACTGTAAACCTCTTTAAATTTTGTACTTGAATGTTTCGTTTTTGTAAACCCTAAATCTATGCTTGATGAATCTTAGAAGTGTAATGTTGTACGTATTTTTTAAGGCATGATAATTTTGTTTTGAGACAGGGTAAACGTTTTTTTTACAAAGGATGCACATAAAAAATTTAGTCGTAGATATTATCTGAAGAAATCGTGAGTATACTTGACTGCAAGACAAAGTTACAGACTGCAAAAATTTCGCTCTGCTATCCCGTTCACCTTGGAGGTATGGCGGAAGTCAACTTCCGGTAGTCGGTGTTTCTATTTTACAAGCGAATTTTCTCTATTCAAGAAAGCTTTATACAAATTATTTAAAAAAGAATTGCTTAACATATTTGATTCGTATTCTTAGTGGACAGGGCCCGTATTCACAACGGCGATTTATCGGCGATTTATGTTAACTCCGATTTATCTCTCAACTCAGACGATTCCAACTGCCTGTTCCGCTCTCCCTTGGCTGGAAACCAGTATATATAGCAAAGCGCAACCTAGGATCCTCTGACGAGCGTACCTTATCTAACCGATCAAGATAACGCGGGGCTAGGGTATAAATCAAGTGTTAAAAAGATAAATCGCCGTTGTGAATACGGGCCCTGGTGTTATTTTCTTGGTGTTTAATCGCATTTACACAACGTTCAACTCTTGAATCGACATGGCCTTCATCGTGGTGTTCATGGCACTTCGTCTCAGAGACTTGAGTTCGAGTCTTCGTCAAGTTCGCATAATTTCACAATCTATGCATTTAATTTGTAAGTTTAATGTTTAAATTAAAGAATTCAGATGCTTCCTATAGCAAGCTGTAAATGTCAGAACTTTTCAAGATACTAGATTGATAAAATCCAAATAGAATTTATGTACTTACTCCTCGCCGTGGAACGAACATGACGGCTCCTGCTCCAGAGGTTGCGTGGACGCTTTCTCGATCGGTTCCTCGCTGGTCGAACTCGAAGCACCTTCTCTTGCAATCTTCCATCGCTTTTGTACGGCTGCCTTGTTCAATGCTTGCCACCTCTTTCCACACTTGGGAGTCGGAATGGGCTCAGATTTTTCAGCCATCGCGATGAAATTGCACAGGAACGCATTCAATTCGCAGCTCGCACGAGTGCCTTCGCAGAGGTAAACAATGCCGGCGGAATTGCCTCGGCCAATTTCGGCTTTCTCAGAACGAGTCCGTGAGTAATCGGCAGCCAATCAGATCGCTGCGTTATAACAGCTGTTAGGCTGACGTCATGACGAGCTCGTCCGAGGACTGATATGGGCATTTCCGTGACTCTCTCGGGAGATTTCGCGGCCATCTGGCGCCTCCATATATAGATATTTCCGCTCGATCTTGGCGGGAGCAGATAGTCCGAATCTTCCCGAGCACGCTGATATGCAATATAAGGGGGTTGATAGAAAATTTCTGCCTCAACGAAAGGCCGAAAAGTGATTGTTTTTTGAAACTCTGCTGTGCACAATCCCCACCCCACCGTTATAAAACAATTCAAAAAAAATACTTAGATGATGAAAAAAATAAATCTAGCCAGAGAAAGATGTTGTACAGATATTGAAAATTCAGAAATTGCTCAGAACTCAATTTCGATTTTTTGAGCAAAATTCGACTGCTAGGCAGCCGTGTCTCCCCTTAAGAAAACTAACCTGCAGCTGCCTGAAACAAGTTGTTGAACCTGTTTTCCCTGAAACCTGTCACTGCAGACTCCCTTCCCACAGTCAGGCAGTAGGCTTCCCAGGAGTCCCTCATGCCGTTTTTGTCATCCCCTCGTGGTCCAAGAATGTCGCAAGCTGTGCGGACATACCTGTGAATATCATAGCAAATGTTTTGTTACTCCTGAGTAATAAAAAGAAAAACACAACAACAAAATTATTAAAGAAAGTACAAATACCAATCACCAAAAAAAAACTACAGCACAAATGCTTTAAAAAGTTAAAGTATATGGTCAAAAGTACGGAGGTGAGCAGAGAGCTGTTACATGAGTTCCTAAAAGTAAACTTTATGAAAACTTAACAGTTTTGCATGAATATGGTAGGATTTGTCATGAGAATCAACTACCCAGCACATAAATTTAAGATGATGCTTTGTTTGGTTGCATTTTTGAAAAAAGATGTTGAGTCTGTTCACAACATTAACGCCGTCACACATTTCAAACACACACTGTATAAACTTTTAAAAGTGGAAATCTTTGTTATTACATCTTGAGAACTCACCACATGAGTCAAAACTGTCATACACATTACAAATTTGAACTGAAAACTAGTAAACAAAGACTTTAGAAAATATAATAATGAGTCTGTTCACAACATAACGCCACAACACAATTCCTCATTGAAAGTCATGCTTTAAGCATTAAATATGTCAATTTTAGTATTAAACAGTTTTTAGATGTATTCTAAATGTAACAAACACATATTTAAAGAAAAGCAATGGCACTGGGAATGTATATATCATTAGATAATTACTTAAGTCTTTCGACCATTTTAAATGGTTACATTTTTTCCATTTAAGCACATCTGTTGGACCAATGTACTTATTCTCACAGTCCAAGTTGAGCAGTGGACATCAGAAAACTTAAAAGTGAAATCAGAAAATAAAAATATTTGAATCCACTCTTTGTAAACCCAAAAATTGAATTCTGATCAATGTCTGTTCACAACATTACACCGTTACAAACTTTTTTCTTTTTTTTAAAGTGACAAATTTTGAATTCTGAATCAGGAAGAATGTTTCAGAGGGTGCATAAGGAAGACAGCTACAATTGCATCCCTTGCCATGCTTATTAAAACCCTTCACAGTAATCTTACATGAAATAATAAGATTTTGTTCACAACATCACACAAATTTGTTCACAACATAACACAAAACCAATGAAAAAAAGTGCATGGAAGCAGTATTTTATTACCAAATGAATACACCATACAAAGCAACATAAAAGTAAACTACTATTACAAGAAATAGTCATGAAACATATTTTACTCCTGAAACATGATATGACATCACATGTAGTAAAGTGTGAGAATGAACTCGTTACTGTCTGGTGTCCTAAGTTTCATTCCAGTCAAACACTATTTGTCACATCAGGATTGCAAGAGTTTTAAGAGAACTATAGAGCCATAAATAAAACAAAAATGAAGAGTTACAAGGTCACCACTCAATAAAAACCTCACTTGAAGTTCACCGTACCACTAAAAAGGTAATCTGCAGAATCACAAGGACACTACACCACAAAAACAATAATAATCTGAAGAATCCCAAATGTCAGTACATCACAATCAAATAATCTGGAGAATCACAAATTTACGTACAACACAAACACATATTTTAAAGGCCTGTTCTTACACACGATTATGATAAACTGGTGCTCTCATCCATGACGAAAGCATATCAAATGCTAAAACTTAAAAAGAAATGAGCCATAAAACATCAAAAACCATGTGAACAAATATTCAAGAAAGAACTAACTTGAAATTTCAGACTAGTACAGAGTACTGCTTGTTAGCTAATGTGACCCGAAATTACTTAAAACAATGCTGAGGGAACACTTTAAAATGCTACTGTGAATGGGTTCTATACAATCATGCAATACATCCCCTAGGGACCAAAATAAGACTGCTATTTGGAGGTAGGGTGCTATTCAGGTTCATTCAGACTGACAAAGACAAATCAGTACAACATGACACAGTGCTATTAGCAGATGTACGGTGCTAATTGGAGGGGTGCTATTTGCAGGTTCCACTGTACATACTTCATAGTGTACAAAGAAGTTTTACATCCTTCACACTAAGTGGGGCCAGCAACTTCAACAATAAAAATGAAGTTGATAATATTCACTTTTGAAAAAACAACAACTTTCTTACAAAAAGTTATGATAAACTGGGGTTGTCATTATCTGGGACACAAAAGCATATCAAATGCTAAATGAAATGAGCCATAAAACATAAAAAACCATGTGACCAAAACTTGACATTTCAGAATGGGTAGTCAAATCAAATGTTAAAAGTATAATGCCCTCTCCTGTCCACATGGGCGTCTAAAACGCAACAGATGTCTTGCAGCAGTACCAGCGCCTCATCTGGAATGTCTGGGAACTGGTAAGACCCCCCTAGCTTCTTCAGGAAACTAATCTCCACCCCACCTTTGTCAGGCCTCAGACGCTTGACCTGTAAACAATGATGACAAACATTAGAACATTTAAAACCATGCAAGTTCGCCAAAAAATGTGCCTTACTTCATAATATTAAATTTTATGAATGAATGTAAATTATATGGAACTATACTGCAACGCCTTTGCATTAGGTAATAAAGTGAGGTTCAGTTCATTTCTGTACTTACACATCCCACAAACTGCTTTGACTCTACTCCTGATTCCGCGTACACCGTTGCCTGCACGAAGTCGCCATTCTTGACAGTTGATCTGCAACAGACATATGGCAACATATACAATTAAAATTCACAATCTATGTTTCAGCACAACACAAAAGAATACCTCATTGTCCGACATTAATTTTAGTAATTATCAACTCTACTCTGTACTTACTCAAATTAGAATAAACACATCTACATGCTGTGTTTGTACATAACTTAACACCCAACCTTTGCGTACTGTTATGAACTGCCTAGATTTATTAAATAATCATCAATTTCTTTGTTTTTTGTTGAGAAAATATAACATGGTGTGTTCAGAAAAGATGATGTTTACTTTTACAAAAGATTTAGTACTTTTGGAAGGTTGGGTAGAATTTTACAGTCTGTTCACAACATTACACAAAGCTCTTTCTTCAGCCAGCATATCCATTGTGTATGGTTATGAACAAATGCTCACATGAGTTCAAATTGATTTTTCAAAACAAATTCTATGTTAGATTTTATGTTTTGGCAACAACAGAAAATTAAAATTAAGTCCAAGAATCTAAATTTCAAATTAGAATAAACATATCTACATGCTGTGTTTGTACATAACTTAACACCCAACCTTTGCGTACTGTTATGAACTGCCTAGATTTATTAAATAATCATCAATTTCTTTGTTTTTTGTTGAGAAAATATAACATGGTGTGTTCAGAAAAGATGATGTTTACTTTTACAAAAGATTTAGTACTTTTGGAAGGTTGGGTAGAATTTTACAGTCTGTTCACAACATTACACAAAGCTCTTTCTTCAGCCAGCATATCCATTGTGTATGGTTATGAACAAATGCTCACATGAGTTCAAATTGATTTTTCAAAGTAAGGTCAACAGGATTTCTCACTTTTTATTGTCAGCATTTCATTCAGCACAAAGCAAGTTAAAAGTATACAATCACAAAAAAAGTTGTTGAAAATTTTAATGTACATAACTTTACCCCCCAAAAATTGCGTTAGATTGTGAACAAACCATAACTTCAGTAATCTCATAAATGAGAAATAAACTTTGTTTTTCTCTGCTTAGTACTGATAAAAGTAATGTATAAGCAACAGGGCATTTCATTTTAGATGTTATTTGGGGTTTATGTGCCACTTTCCAAGTCTGTTCTTAACATAACACACAGCAGCTTCTTTACCCAGGGTGTTAGGTTATGAACAAACAGTAGTTGTTAAAAATATATTTTCAATCAGAACTTTATTTTAATAAATGTTGCTAAATGTCAAACAAATGTACTGACCTACCCAAATTCTCAAATGTATCTCTATTGTGGTTTATCAGTGGTTGTTCTTAACATAACACCATTGGATGATTAGCACTGAATGTGTAAAATTATGAACATCCTGAAAGTTCTTCAAAATGAAGACATGAATTTGACAAGTTCACAAGAACGTTCCAAGAAATAATTTATGAGGAAGGAAATAGTTGCTGGGTATATTTATCCTTCAGTTTCAAAAATAAAGCATGTTTTCTTCGTACATAACAATAACTCCACGACTGTGACAATGTGTGTGTGTAATGTTGCGAACAAAATGCGTTTTCGGTAAAAACGCGCCAAGATCAGATCTGCCGATCCTGTGAGTTTTCTTTCATTTTGAACTTTGTCAAAAATCGCAAATCAAGTATACCTACCGAGTTTATGGTTAATTTATCATGGTTTGTATCCGTTTGCAACTCTTACACCCTGGGTCATCAATTATACTTACAGTCGACGTACGTTTTTCGATCAAAAGAACAGACACGATGGGTTTTCAGTTCCGAGAAGAAAGTGGTGCAAAGCTGAACAATCGATCTCGTATTCACCAACACTAACTATACACAAATAATGTTCACAACGTCAGATATTAGCTGTTTTCCCTCAAAACAAGGCACATTTGGCCGTACACAACGGAATATCACCTCAAACTTACCTTCGTTATTTGCCCCAGGCATATCCATTCTTCAACTGCACGCGATCCTCAATGATAGCGTGGGCACGTGACTGCGCAAGAATCGACATCCCGCAGAAAAAATATTTCCGCAACGTGATTTATTTGAAAATGTTCGAAACAAAATGGTAACACAATTTCTGCCACGATTGTTAAAATGTTGTTTTTTATGCGTAAAAACAAAAAATTTCGGATTTTCGAATCAATAAACATGAAAAACAATTGCTGCGGCAGTTCTACCGATGATTGCGCAACGCATGACGGTGTCGTCTGCAAAACGTGAACGGTTTAAAATTCGCAAGCAATTGTTACGCAAATAGTTGCGTACGGATTGCCCCCGTTTTGTTCCTCAAATTCATCATTCTGGGTTATGTTTTTTTGCTTTCCAGCAAGTTTGCTATGAAGAACAATGTCCCAAGTATAATCATGGTATTAAACGATCATTGAGATCGCTTTCTGTGTATGTGAATTTTTGCTTGAAAACTAACACTCGTGGAAAATGTAACACTCTCTCTGTTTTCCAACACCCGATTTTTTAAACAAAAACGCAAATAACTCAACATGCAGTATTTTTTATTGACACAAACATTACATTGCCAGAAACATGAATCTATTCAGAATGCAGCAAAACAAGTTTGAAGCCTTTGTGAGGTCATGATTGAGTTTGAGAGACAAAGTTTCTGAGACAGGTAGCGAAATTGGCCCTCTGCTCACCTCCGTACTTTTGACCATATATAAGTATAAAGGTACTATAAATAACAATTACCTGAATGCTGAGCTCTCTGTGGACTTGAAAAAGCTGAAGCGTGGCAGGGCATCTCTTCCAAGTTTCTCCCCACTCTTCTTCTCTTCATTGGTCAGCACGTTCTTGCATGCAGTACCCATACCCAGAAGGTAGTGGGCGTTGCAGTGCAAAAACTCCAGCCCCTCGTCAGTCTGGAGAAGGAGGTGGCGTTCAGCCTGCAGGCTCCTGCCAAACGACTTCATCACCGCTGCTCGATCAGTCATCACTGATGTCAAGCTAACGAGCATTTGAATGAACATCTTTTGGGCATCCGCTCCTGCGTAGATGTCTGAAATCTCCTCCAGCATTTGGATGGTAATGTCAACCAGAGTTGATGTATCCTCTGTAGCTACGGGAGTGAAGCCCAGGGAGAGGGTCCCTTCACTAATGGTGACCTGTTGGCACACATATTTGACACCACTACGGCTGGTGCCGTCGATGTGCAGATCCCAATGGTCAGTCTTCTGCAGCACTTCAGCGACATGAGCCTTACTCAGGACATGCATCTGGTCTGCGAACCGGAGAGCACTTCGTTGTGAAGGCAAATCACTTTCTGGCATTCGGCCTTCACAGATGGTTTCAACAACAGTCTTGATGACAACCCCACACCTGTGTGCTGGTACTTCGCACTCTCCCATCAAGGCCATGATGGCAACTTTGGCCTCCTTTTTGAAGTGACCAAGCTCATTCTTTAGTCGGATTATCTTGTCCTCATCTTCTTGTATTACAAGGGGAGCCGCTCTCTCTGCTACAACTTCCATTTTTTGCTTGGCTTTGTCCAGCTGGCGCTTTATTTCAGCTTTTGCAACCTGTTGCTGACGAAGCTTGTCTCTCAGTCCTCTCTCAACATCTGCTTTGTCTTGCAGTAGGTCTTCCGTTTGCTGCAGGTGTGTGCGCAGCTCCTCCAACTTGGTTTCTTTTCTTTGCAACTTTTTCTCCACACCCCTGTCTCTCACATAGTTTAGCTTCCTGGTGATTTTATCCACATGTTCATTCCTGGCAAGAATCTTCCGTTCCAGTTCAGACACTTTGATCTTCAAATTTTCCACATCTGCAAGAAGCTGGGCATTGGTGCCTTGAAGAGCCTTCAGCTCTAGCTGCTTGTCCTTGTTAAGTTCAAGTAATACTGCGCAGCGCAACTCTAGTCTAACAACATCGGCTTCCAATTCTTCCTGCTTTCGCCTTGATGCCAAGAGCTGCCTGGCACTATCTGCTAGTTTCAGTGAGTGATCAGGTATAATCGTGTTACCTGCTTCCAGAAGAGGATCAGACGAACAAGCAGATTCTGATGATGGCGCAGGAGAGGAGGGTGTAACTTGAAAAGGAGAAGAAAGAAGAAAGTTGTTGTAAGCTTCCTTTCCAGCTGGTCTCGATGCGTTGGATTGGAGCTTTGCGTTCTTCTTGGTGAATTTCGCCACGGCTTTTCTGATATTTGGCTCTGAAGAACTGGTGCCAGTTAGATGACACCACCACTTGCACACATCTCTGTATGTGCCATTCTCTTTTTGCTTTAGATTAAGATCTTTCAGCAGACCAAAGGTAGGGTTGAGGCACTGAGACACAGGTAGTCCTTCCACAATGGTTACCCTATCTACGCCCTGCAAAAAAGGTCCAAGGTCATGCAGCTGGAGTGTGACAGCTGGAGCAGAAGGCGGAGGAGGAGTTAGTCTCTGTTTGGCTTTTGCCGACACCAGCAAGGACCTCAGTCTCCAAACAGGTGATGTTGGGAACAGCTTGTTGAGGAAGAATGCTGCCTCATCAAAAGTCTTTCCTCCTTCTTCTCTAAGTTGAAGAATATACAGCAACAGTTTGTTTGTCAGGGGGACGATGGGAAGGTTAGGGCGTCTACCCTTTCCTCTTGCAAAAAACACTGCCTTTAATTGCTGACACACTGCATCATCTGCACACAAAAAACAAAAGATAATATTAATAATTAATATTAATAATAACACTTGCATTATGATATATTGAAAACAAATATTTATGAGGTTTAAACTTGCTTCAAACAATTATTTGTTGAGCGAATTTAATAAACCACGCCTAAATAATAAGTTGTTTACTCCCAGAACTAAAACTTTTTCTTTTAAAAAAAAATCAGTTTATTGGGTCTAGAAAATACATAAGGACAAAATTACAAGGAAAGCAAAACAACAAAAAGACGAAAATAGCATCAATAATATGAATATCAACACCACAATATCATCATCATCATCATCATCATCATCATCATCATCATCATCATCACCAGTACCATCATCATCATCAGTTACGGGTTGGGGGAGACTGGGAGAGGAGAGAAGGTACATAGACAGAGGTAGCATGGGTCCCTCATTGGGTTGGATTTGAGGGAAAAACAAATGTCTGAGCTAATCCTTCTACGAAAACGAAATTGGAAAGTACCAGAACTAAAACTTAGTGACACTACAATACAGTTTCACAAGCCTACGTCAGTACGTGAAAAAATTACCTCCCCTTGTTTTACTATCAGAGGATTTCCTAGTTAATCTCATCACTTACTGCCATAAATCAAATAAGACATGTTTATAAATAATTGATCTTCAAGTTTAAATGCGAATGTATCACTAAGAACTCGAGGATTTGAAGAAAACGTTGATCAATCGAATGAAATTAGCACTTCCGGTACGAGGAAAAAAACACGAACTTGACGTCCGCGGAGCACTCGGTTCAACTCACTTATTTCATCACAGTATTTCGAATTTTGATCACAATACTATAATAGACTTGTTTCTAAAATGATTATTTAAGATTGAAATGCAAGAAAATGATTGCAGACTTACCGATCTCGCAAGAATCTTCGCTCACAATCGAAGGGTCGCACTCGGTTTCTTCGTCCGCCATGTTGTGAACGAAATAGTAGTCGGATGTTTGAACTTCGTGAATGGGTACTTTGTTTCATTGGCTCGCGTGATGCTGACACATCATGAATAAATTAAAACCTTGTATCTCATTCGAACGAGAATAGATTCTTCTTTATTTTTATCTCCGTTAAGTCCCGAAATATTGCGTATTTTCTTCAGAATCTGCGAAAAACTACCATACTTTGTAGAAAATTTGAAGCCGCATCCACAGTTTTTGGTTTAAAAAATTGGTAATGGCACCATTAGAAAGAGGGTGCTCACGTGATCATTTTGATACTAAATTTATCTGTGTAGTGCATGTGTCAGTGCCATCATAGGTAGAAGATTAAATGCAAATGTAATTTTTCGCTTATAAAGGTTTTCAATGCAAGGTTGGATAATTAAAGCATGCAGCACATCAGGCCACCCTTATCTTACCCACGGATGCAGAGGACTGCATAGACGTTATTGACGCAGCGGCCATTTTGAAATCGAAAACGAGACTCTGTTGCAAATTTATTTGATGGCGTCCAGCGTCTATGGCGAAACCGAAGGCTTCATCATCACATAGACACTGCTGTGTTCCTTATTGCGAGAACAATGATCGACATGACGAGAACGCCAGACTGTCCTTTTTCACATTCCCCACAGACAAGAAGCAGAAGAAACTATGGATCTGGAAGATTCGGCGTGATCCTGGCAAAAAATTCAAGGTAACAAGAGCTTAGTTAAATCTATGTCTTGTAAAAGCAAAAAAAATTTAAATCATCTAAACAGAACATTCAAGATCCTCATAAAAACACCATATTTGTCATATCTTTTCATCAACTCAATTACACTTCTTACGAAATAAAGTCATTTCTACAACTTGAGATACGAATATAAGCGACAAGTCTTCAGATAGTGCCTCACGAGGAGCGCACATGTTTGTGATGTAAAACGTGACCTTCATTACAGTATTACACTACGAGTGATCTTATCCGATACCAGTTGATGTTTTACCACTCTGCTAAGATTATAATACAACCTTAGGAATATTTGTGTTGGACCTTTTACTGGTGAACGTATTGAATCTATGGCTAGATCTAGAACTAGAAGAATAATAACACAGAAAGTCATCTTGTTTTTTGTTTTCTTTCTCTCTTTTTTAAATTGAAAATACAGTGAAAAATCAGCATGCATGCCCCTTTTTACTACTGAAAAAAAGTATATCAGAAACACCTTGTTGCACATCTAATCTACAGCACAAAAAAGCAAATCTCTACAATTAAAACGTTTCCAGTGCTGAATCATATTTGTGGGAGTAATGACATCCTGTTCATGCAGCATTTTCCATGAGTGAACAAGCCAAAGGAAAAACTTTATTTTAAAAAAAGTGGGACTGGCCGAAATGAGAATCTACCTCAGTTCAGTATCTGTGTCAGTATTCCCATAACTGATGTGATTTCTCTCACTCAGATTTAGTTCTATTCCTTTTCCCCTTCCTTCAAAGCTCTTGCCAGCCTCCCACACTTCTTTCATGTCTATCGTGGTGCAGCTGCAGCTTTAATTCACAGTACATTTCACAACCCAATAATCATCCTGTGCAACACAGCCTGGAGTGGTTATTTTTCTCCCTTCCCTTTACAACATTCGTGACAAATTTGTCATAGAAGTCAGAGTCAATCTCTGAACCCTCACACTTGATGTTTGGCTGGTGCTGCTGACACTATCATCAAAGATCGTGTATTCAGTAAGAATAACTCTTCTGTCCGACTAGACCACTGTGGGATCATGCATTCTAGCAATCACAGAATGGGAGTAGAACGATCAGGTCGGTTCCTGACACTTGCAGGGTTAAACTTTAGAGGCGATAGCAGGCAAAAAGAATGAAAAGAAAAACTCGTCAAGTTTTGCTTTCATGCTAATCCACTTTTGAGCATCAAACTTGATGCGTTCAAGGTGGAAGTCATCTCTACATACGACCAAAAAGTCACACCATTTCAGACCAGTGACAGCCATCTGGCCCATAACTTGATGGTAGTATGGTGTTCCTGGTTTGAGTTTGAAACCATCAGCCATTTTCTTCAGGTAGGGACAGTGTGGATAGGAGTCATGGCTGGGACATTTTATCTCCAACAGTCCGAAAGGTGGGTCAGCTGAGCCATCATACACCTTTCTGTCTGGTGATGCCCCCAGGTGTGGTGCACTGATATTGATATGGAAACCAGTTCTCAGCACATTATGCCCTGTCAGTTCTGCGTACATTTTAGCAGCAGCAGGCTCCCTTTCTAGGCCGTCCTTCATTTGCTTTGTCTGAATCCCCTTGTTCTTCAACAAATCAGTAGCCAACTTTTCATGGGTAGCTTTTCGTACAACCACTGTGGAAATTACTAGCAGTAAGTCTGTTCTTTCTTAGGCTCGTCGTACACTAGGCGTCCATTGTGACGCAAGCTGCTTGCGTCCTACGACGCTTGGCCGCTAGCTGTGAGCCGCTTGCGTCATCATCTCGCACACTCGCAGCTTGACGCGAGCGGCACTTGCCATATTTGGAAAGTCTCGCGCAGAAACCGAGACTGACCGAGAAAACAAAGATGGCGGAGTTCGAAGATGTTGATCTTGATAGCGAAGACGAGGATATGATACTGATTGCATGCGCATGTATTCTATTCAGTCTACAGTAGTGCCCCAGAGAGACACAGAGAGAGAGACACAGAGAGAGAGACAGAGAGGGGGGTTGGGGGGAGAGGGGGGTGGGGGTGGGGGTGGATGAAAAATACATATACTCTGTGACTGTTGTCAAAAGCTACTCTTCTCATGATTTTTGACTCACATGCGAAGCAAAAGTGAGTCTATGTACTGAGCCGTGTCGTCCGTCCGTCCGTCCGTCCGGGCGTCCGTCCGTCCGTCCGTCCGTCCGGGCGTCCGTAAAAAACTTAAACGTTGGATTTTTCTCGGAGACTATTAAGTCTATCAACACCAAATGTGGCATGATGGTGTATGATGACAAGGCCTCAAAAAACATACATAGTGACTTGACCTTGCTTCAAGGTCAAGGTCACAGGAGCCATAAATGTGGTCTCAAAAACAGTCATTTTTCACATTTTTCCAATTTTCTCCCACGTTATTGAGAATGGCGACCTTAGCTACAAGTGGTATATAGGTCAAAGCAAGCCCTATCTTTTGATACCAGTTTGGTTGACCTTGCTTCAAGGTCAAGGTCACAGGAGCTCTTCAAAGTTGGATTGTATACATATTTTGAAGTGACCTTGACCCTGAACTATGGAAGATAACTGTTTCAAACTTAATAATTATGTTGGGCACATGTTATACTTTCATCATGAGACACATTTGGTCACATATCATCAAGGTCAAGGTCATTTTGACCCTTATGAAATGTGACCAAAATGGGGTAGTGAACCACTAAAAGTGACTATATCTCATGGTAGAAAGTGCCAATAAGCACCATTGTGCTTCCTATGTCTTGAATTAAGAGCTTTGTGTTGCATGACCTTGGATGACCTTGATCTTGGGTCAAGGTCACATGTATTTTGGTAGGAAAAATGTGTAAAGCATTTCTTTGTGTATGATGTCATTGGTAGGTTTAGTTGTTTGACCTTGACCTTGAAGGTCACCTGAAGGTCAAGGTCATATAAAGGTCAAGGTCAAGCATGTGAGTCGTATGGGCTTTGCCCTTCTTGTTATTAAAAGCAGTTGAATGCTCTATGAAGAAATTATCAGAGCAGCGGTATTCAACATACGTTCCGTCACATGACCATAGCCACAATGATGATTGATAGTGCAAATATTTAACAACCAAGTAACTACGGTCAAAACAAAAATTGAATAGTACTGATTACGAAGTCATTTGTTCATTGCAGACGACAGCACTCATCAAATATTTGGAAGGGGTTACAAGTGAGCAACAAGCAAGCAGCAAATATGTAATTCAAGTAAATGTAACTTTTTGTAATGTAAGAGCTGTTTCTTCTCTTCTCTGAGGTAATAACAACAAAAAAGGTGACACGTGCACAATATCACTGCAATGTAGATTAGAAATTAACACTCCGACACGTTGGGAGCCGTGAAAATTCTAGGCTGCAATGCAGTGTGTGGATTACTTCTAATCATCTCAGTTCCGAGTTCAGTTTCTGCAGGACCTTCGACTTCGTAGAAAACTTTATCACCCCTTGTAATGGCATCACTGTTTTTAACAGCTAAACTACGGAGATAAAAGATACATCAGCACTGCATCATTTTAATAACATGTTTAATCGAACGCTGACGAAAACTATGCCGAAATTTCAAACTTACCACTCCAGCCTTTCTTCATCTCCACCCCAATCCACAGGAGACTCTCCCGGGTCTTGTCACGATCATAATAACTTTTCATCCCGAGATTGTAGAGGTTTTCTTGGCTTCGGTAGAGCTCAATAAACCGTACAATCTCTTCGTCAGTCAGTCTGTCCTCCATTTTGACGGCGCAATACAAGAGAGTTGCCTGCCCTTGCACTGTTGTAGGCAGTATCGAGTGGCCTCCTAGTATTGCGCCTTGGCCTCACCACCACCAACCCCCCATTATATTTTGTCAATAACCTACCCAGGTTTCAACTGTGTACAATCTTAGAATAAATTGGTTGTAAAGAAAGAAGTAGGTTCTGGTCATACCAGATGCAACTGTACATACTACATGATACTAATAACAATAAATAATGTTCAACAATACAAAACGAAAATTAGTGTGTCAACTCAATCAGTTGAATATTCAGCGCAATAATCACTAAATAGATGAAAGAAGAAGAAAAGAAGAGAAGGTCAAAATAGCCAAAGCCTCACCACCTCCTGCCCTCAACGTAAACGAAGAAGTTGGCTTTCGAGGAAGGAGAAACAAATTTCAAACTTACCACTCCAGCCTTTCTTCATCTCCACCCCAATCCACAGGAGACTCTCCCGGGTCTTGTCAAGATCATAATAACTTTTCATCCCGAGATTGTAGAGGTTTTCTTGGTTTCGGTAGAGCTCAATAAACCGTACAATCTCTTTGTCAGTCAGTCTGTCCTCCATTTTGACGGCGCAATACAAGAGAGTTGCCTGCCCTTGCAAACAATCTGATTGGCCACGATCCTATTTCACGCGTCAACGCAAGCGGCTGGGCGCGCGCAGCCGAATCAGCCGGCGGCTACCCTCGCACACTGTACTGCGCGTTCAAAATACCCCAGCTGCTTGGCTGCTTGGACGCCTAGTGTGCGACGGGCCTTACACTCTTCCACAAAGGCGTCTTTGACTGCATGCGTGTCTTCTGTTCTATGTCAATGCATACTTCTTCCTCAAACTGCATCGCCATCCACATGTCATGCTCTGGTCTCGCCAAAGCACATGAATAGTGACAAACCTGTGGGGCAGAGAACATGGATGGAAACTGAGGGGCTGTTTTGTCAAACACAAAGTCTATCTCATCCGAAACATGATTTTGGCATGCCAGAACTGACTTTGATGGCACACTGCCGAAAACATCAAGATGGACATACGGCTGTGTGTCTGCACCTTTGAACAACCACAAAGATTGTGGCTCATCATCTAAGTTGGAGAGCTTATCTGTAAGGCTATCTCTCAACGTTTGAACAGGGATCTGTGGTTGGATGGGGCAATACAAAGTTGGCACAATGCCTTCTGTTCTTCGGGTTTTTTTGGGGGGCGGTCCTTTTTCTGTTTTTTGTTTTACTCGCGAGACAGTCACATTGTGCACGTTTGCTGGTGTGATTCCCAAGTCCCGACTTGAATTGTGCCACTGCTGTGGTTTTGAGGTCTTACTCTGCGTTGGTGGGACTGCCTTGTAGCCAAGCTTCTGGAATGATGCCAAACAGTAGAGGAGAGCGACAATGTGGCTGCATCTGGCTTTGCCTGCTTTGCACTCACAGGTTGAGGACTGGACATCCAGCTCACCGTCTTTCTTGCCCAAAACCATCTGAAAAATAATAGCCATAAGGTCAAAAGTACAGAGGTGAGCACAGAGCTGTGACATGTGTTTTTGAAAATAAACTTTGTGAAATAATAGTAATTGTGCATGATTATGGTAGAGTTTGTCATGACAATCACCTGCACAACATACAAATTTCAGGTGATGCTTAGTTTGGTTGTATTAATTAAAAATATTGATCAAGTCTGTTCACAACATTAACACCGCCACACTTTCAAACAGATACTGTGGGAACCTCTTGAAAGGGATATCTTTTATATTGCATCTTGTGGCATTACACCCAGTACTCTTACTCCAACCACAAAACTAAACTCAAAACCAGCAAGAAAAGACTGCATTGAGGATAATATTTTTTTGTAAACAACATTACACCAATATAAAATGTGTCACGGAAAATCATGTTTAAAGTATCAAATAACTGCACATTGGTTTTAAAAAGTGGTTAGATTGTATTCTTACTATCAAATGCGTCCTACAGACTTTATCCCTCCAGGTTTACTGGAGGTCCTACAGACTTTATCTGTCTGTGTGTGTGTGTGTGTGTGTGTGTGTGTGTGTGTGTGTGTGTGTGTGTGTGTGTGTGTGTGTGTGTGTGTGTGTGTCTGTCTGTCTGTCCCGTCTCCACGGCCTATATCTCAAAAACTACTGGACGGATTTCCTTGAGATTTTGCACACTGACTGGAAGTTAGGTCCCATTCAATATTATCAAATTTTCAGAATCGAGGTTTGAAAAGAAAGTGACTTTTTACATTTTGGTGTTTTAATGAAAACGATTCAACAGACTCCATTTTGCAAACTCTGTGACGTTATCATTTGACGTCGAATAAAGTGACGTCATTTGCGAGGAGATTTTCGATCCTATATGCCAGAAGAATTTCGAAACACCTGGGGAGGAATGGCAACATTCCAACATGTGCGACGTCATCAATAACGTGACGTCATTTGCGAGGACAGTTTATAGGAGAATTAATTTAGATAGATAGATATGTCCTCAGATGTCTTAGGCTGCGAGGCCTTTATCTGATCTTTTGATCAGTACTTATGGCTACTCTCACTCTCTCTGTCTCTCTCTCTCTCTGTCTCTCTGTCTCTCTCTCTGTCTCTCTCTCGATCTCTCTCGATCTCTCTCCCACCCACCCTCTTACTCTCATTCTCTCTTCCCTTCCTCCCCTTTTCCCAGCTCCCCTCCCCCCTCTTTCTCTCCCTCCCTCTCTCTCTCTCTCTCTCTCTCTCTCTGTCTCTCTCTCTCTCTCTCTCTCTCTCTCTCTCTCTCTCTCCCACCCACCCTCTTACTCTCATTCTCTCTTCCCTTCCTCTCCTTTTCCCAGCTCCCCCCCCCTCTCTCTCTCTCACTCTCTCTCTGTCTCTCTCTCTCTCTCTGTGTCTGTCTCTCTCTCTGTCTCTCTCTCTCTCTCTCTCTCTCTCCCACCCACCCTCTTACTCTCATTCTCTCTTCCCTTCCTCCCCTTTTCCCAGCTCCCCCCCTCTCTCTCTCTCTCACTCTCTCTCTCTGTCTCTCTGTTTCTCTCTGTCTCTCTCTCTGTCTCTCTCTGTGTCTCTCTCTCTGTCTCGCTCTCTCTGTCTCTCTCTCTCTCTCTCCCTCTCTCTCTCACTCTCTCTCTCTCTCACTCTCTCTCTCTCTCTCTCTCCCACCCACCATCTTACTCTCATTCTCTCTTCCCTTCCTCCCCTTTTCCCAGCTCCCCTCCCACCCTCTCTCTCTGTCTCTCTCTCTGTCTCTGTCTCTCTCTCTGTCTCTCTCTCTGTCTCTCTCTGTATCTCTCTTTCTCTCTCTCTCTCTCTCTCTCTCTCTCTCTCTCTCTCTCTCTCTTACCACATTTGAATATTTTGCCTCAAGGGCTGAATGTAAGTAAGAAAGGCAATACTGCCTAATTCACTACCCTTGTAAAATAAAGTTCGTTCGTTCGTTCTGTCTGTCCTGACTTAAGCGCAACAACTTGGTACTGGTAGTCTGTTGGCTTGGCCTAATGGCAGTGAATCGATAATAAACTTGGCAGAAATAGACCTTAAGTATCCTAAAATGTACAAGACCACTCAAATTTCATGAACTATCATCCATTTTTATACAATTTACAGTGCAAAATATGAAGCGAGGCAGTTTACAGAAAAGAACGTTATAATTCCTTTACAAACACGTAGTAACGTCAGTTGCCAAATGAATGGCTCAGATGGTAAAGCGCTGGACAATTGTAACGTTAGGTCATGCGTGAACGGATTCGAATCCGCGCTGAAACTTTTTTCGAACCCGACCTGTTTTTTGTGTTTTTGTGTGTGTTTTTCCCCCCCTCTTTTCTCGAGAGATTGCGGGTTTGAACCCAATTTTGTGTGTGTGCCAAAACCTGGAGGTTCAGCGCCAGCGGTTTTTATCTGTCTGTGTGTGTGTGTGTCTGTCCCGTCTCCACGGCTTATATCTCAAAAACTACTGGACGGATTTCCTTGAGATTTTGCACACTGACTGGAAGTTAGGTCCGATTCAATATTATCAAATTTTCAGAATCGAGGTTTGAAAAGAAAGTGACTTTTTTACATTTTGGTGTTTCAATGAAAACAATTCAACAGACTCCATTTTGCAAAATCTGTGACGTCATCATTTGACGTCGAATAAACGTGACGTCATTTGCGAGGAGATTTTTGAAGTAGGGTGAATAGAATAGAATAGAATTCGTGACGTCATTTGCGAGGACAGAGAATGATTTAGATAGATATGTCCTCAGATGTCTTAGGCCGCAAGGCCTTTATCTGATCTTTTGATCAGTACTTATGGCTACTCTCACTCTCTCTCTGTCTCTGTCTCTGTCTCTGTCTCTGTCTCTGTCTCTCTCTCTCTCTCTCTCTCTCTCTCTCTCTCTCTCTCTCTCTCTCTCTCTCTCTCTCTCTCTCTGTCTCTCTCTCTGTCTCTCTCTCTGTCTCTCTGTCTCTCTGTCTCTCTCTCTGTCTCTCTCTCTGTCTCTCTCTCTGTCTCTGTCTCTGTCTCTGTCTCTCTCTCTCTCTCTCTCTCTCTCTCTCTCTCTCTCTCTCTCTCTCTCTCTCTCTCTCTCTCTTACCACATTTGAATATTTTGCCTCAAGGGCTGAATGTAAGTAAGAAAGGCAATACAGTAGTCGCCGCTTATAAAACACGCGGTTAATAAAAACAGCCGTTTTTTAAATACAGTTGGTAAGGTCCGGATTTACTTCGTTACTGATGGACATGTTCAACAAGCAAACGGTTAATAAAAACGCCGCTTATTAAAAACACTTTTGTTCGGTCCCAATGTGTTTTTAATAAGCGGCGACTACTGTACTGCCTAATTCACTACCCTTGTCTCTAAACTCAGACGATTCCAACTGCCTGTTCCGCTTTGACGTAATCTCATGACGTCATCTACGATCTAAGAGAATCGAAGAGACGACAAAGAAAGCAGTATATATAGCAAAGCGCAACCTAGGATCCTCTGACGAGCGTACCTTATCTAACCGATCAAGATAACGCGGGGATAGGGGATAAATCGAGTGTTAAAAAGATAAATCGCCGTTGTGAATACGGGCCCAGCGAACTAACTGAATGTCGACACAATCAAGCGGCACTGTTGTACATTTGCAGTCAACGTAAGATCTCGTACAACGATTTGATTCAAGGCCTAGTGCTAATTGTTTTGATGGTCTGGTCTCAGTGTCACAAAAATATGATGATTTAATCAATCCCTGACCCGGAAATGTTGGGGACAACGACCATTTCAGCGTAATGACATCGAGTCAAACCGAGTTATCTTTCCTACTTCAGCAAAACGCTTCGATATATGTTGAACCTCTACCAGCAGGCGCCAAAATGCGATACTACGAAAAGAATATTGACGTTGATGGGTTAGATCCATATGAAATACCAAACAGTTCATGCTATCATCCATTTTTCTACAATTTACAGTGCAAAATACGAACCACGAGGGTTTATGACAAGGTCGTTATAAATGCTTCGCATACCTACAAGTTTACAATGGCACAGTTGGTAGAGCATTGGGCTCTTGGTCATGCATGACCAGGTTCGATTCTGCACTGAAACATTTTTTCGAGGGGTTGTGGGTTCGAACCCACCTGGTTTTTTGTGTTTGTGTGTGTGTGCGTTTTTTCCTCCTCTTTTCTCGGAGGCTGCGGGTTCGAACCCGATCTTCTTTTTTTCTTCTCCAAAACCTGGAGGTTCAGCGCCAGCGGTTTTTATTAGTCTGTCTGTGTGTGTGTCTGTGTGTCTGTCTGTCCCGTCTCCACGGCCTATATCTCAAAAACTACTGGACGGATTTCCTTGAGATTTTGCACACTGACTGGAAGTTAGGTCCCATTCAATATTATCAAATTTTCAGAATCGAGGTTTGAAAAGAAAGTGACTTTTTTACATTTTGGTGTTTCATTGAAAACGATTCAACAGACTCCATTTTGCAAAATTTGTGACGTGATCATTTGACGTCGTATAACGTGACGTCATTTGCGAGGAGATTTTTGAAGGAGGGTCAATAGAATAGAATAGAATAGAATTCTTCGGCTTGCTTAGGCGTCCAGGGCCTATCGCGGATTCTGGTAGTTCTCTGGCTGTATTTTTATTGTTCTTATGGATACTAGCTGGTCTTTTACCAGGCCTAGTATGTCCTCAGATGTCTTAGGCCGCGAGGCCTTTATCTGATCTTTTGATCAGTACTTATGGCTACTCTCACTTTTTACTACCCTAGTTCTAACGATCTTAAAAGATCGTGTCTATTCTCTATACTTTTCTTCCGGTGGCTTATGAGTGGCAGAGAGTGGTATACGTGGCAACAGCAGCGGGTGGCCAACATCATCACAGTACATGTAGTCTTTGAACATCGTGTCAATTCTTTTTTTGAAGCTGTTTAATGACGAACACTGAATTTGAGAACACTGGTAAAGGAGAAAGAATTATATCTGTGTGTCGACTCTCTGTCTCTACATTTCAATTGACGTAACAGCAGAAATTATGGGTAACCTTTTACACAGTTTTAGATCGAAATCGTAAGATTTAAACGACTCGCCCGTGAACGGCGCAATTAGCGGATCATCACTCATCAGCTGTTCGCATCCAACCCTCACTGTCATCCTCTCCCACCTCTCGATCACTCGCAGCTTGAGAGGTCGGCATTCTTGAGCTAATTACAGCTTGCCTGATCACTTCATCTAAAGTTTCCTCATCATCTTCATCTTCGGCAGCTGAAGGATTAAAATCCTCAAACAGATTTCGCGATCGCGACATGTTGCCTCGAGCGTCCACTTCCACCCTCTGGATAGCCCATAATTTCTACTATACCGCACATAAAATCGCCCTGATTTTTGATTGGCCAAGCTGAAGACTGTAGAGAAACCTCTTCTGCATGAACTGGAGTCAGTAAACGTAGAGTTATATGATAGGCTTGTACTTTGGAGAGAGTCAGAACGCACGTGGTGTCTGAAGGCGAGCGCGGCAATTGCCGAAACTGGCCGAAATTGTACAGAAAAAAGTAATGCCGGTCCGTAGAGTGAAAAATCAGAAGATTTTTCATGCCAGGCGAAAATCGTAAAAATTACGATTTTATCGTTTCATGCCAGGCGAAAATCGTAAAAATTACGATTTTATCATACAAGTGCACAGGTCTGTATCTACTCCACGTATTTAGATATAGATCAGTGTCTACGCGAAGAAAACACAACGTAACCACGGTAACCACACACGGTGTGTGCGTGAATCACTGAATGAGTACGAATGCACATGTCTGGGTTGAACATCTATAATACACTTCCTCCTCTGTGTGACTGTGTGAGTGTTAATTCAGCGTCTATGACATGCCAAAGGAAAGCAAAGCATGTCATAATAGGAGCTTCCTGAACCTATCCATCATGTTTAAAATATATGGTTGATTGTTCCTGGGCCGATAGCTTAGAAATGGATTTACATGCTTTACAAACACTCCGTCATTGCAATTCTCTAATGGCTCAGCTGGTAGAGCGTTCGACTCTTGGTCATGCATGACCAGGTTTGATTCTGCGCTGAAACTTTTTTTTTCTTCTCTTTTTTCGAGAGGTTGTGGTTTTGTTGTGTTTTTATGTGTGTTTTCCCCCTCTTTTCTCGAGAGGTTGCGGGTTCGAACCCAATCTTTTCTTAAATGCCAAAACCTGGAGGTTCAGCGCCAGCGGTTTTTATTAATCATACAATAATCTGGTAGACGTGGAGTCTGTGTGTCTGTCTGTGTGTCTGTCTTTGTGTCTGTCTGTCTGTGTGTCTGTCTGTGTGTCTGTCTGTGTGTCTGTCTGTGTGTCTGTCTTTGTGTCTGTCTTTGTGTCTGTCTTTGTGTCTGTCTTTGTGTCTGTCTGTGTGTCTGTCTGTGTGTCTGTCTGTGTGTCTGTCTGTGTGTCTGTCTGTGTGTCTGTCTGTGTGTCTGTCCGTCCGTCCGTCTGCCCGTCTGTCAGTCTGTCTGTCCGTCTGTCAGTCTGTCTGTCTGCCTATCTGCCTGCCTGTCTGCCGTTCTGTCTGCCTGCCTGCCTGTCGTTTTGTCTGCCTGCCTTACTGCCGTTCTGTCTGCCTGCCTGTCTGCCGTTCTGCCTGTCTGTCTGTGTGTCTGTCTGTCTGTGTGTCTGTCTGTGTTTGTCTGTCTGTGTGTCTGTCTGTGTGTCTGTCTGTGTGTCTGTCTGTCTGTGTGTCTGTCTGTGTGTCTGTCTGTGTGTCTGTCTGTGTGTCTGTCTGTGTGTCTGTCCGTCCGTCCGTCTGTCCGTCTGTCAGTCTGCCTATCTGCCTGCCTGTCTGCCGTTCTGTCTGCCTGCCTGTCTGTCTGTCTGTCTGCCTATCTGCCTGCCTGTCTGCCGTTCTGTCTGCCGTTCTGTCTGCCGTTCTGTCTGTCTGCCGTTCTGTCTGTCTGCCGTTCTGTCTGTCTGTCTGTCGTTCTGTCTGTCTGTCGTTCTGTCTGTCTGTCGTTCTGTCTGTCTGTCTGTCTGTCTGTCTGCCTGTCTGTCTGCCTGTCTGCCTGTCTGCCTGTCTGCCGTTCTGTCTGCCTGTCTGCCGGTCTGCCTGTCTGCCGTTCTGTCTGCCTGTCTGCCGGTCTGCCGGTCTGCCGTTCTGTCTGCCTGTCTGCCTGTCTGCCGTTCTGTCTGCCTGTCTGTCTGCCTGTCTGCCGTTCTGCCTGTCTGTCTGCCTGTCTGCCTGTCTGCCGTTCTGCCTGTCTGTCTGCCTGTCTGCCTGTCTGCCGTTCTGCCTGTCTGTCTGCCTGTCTGCCTGTCTGCCGTTCTGCCTGCCGTTCTGTCTGCCGTTCTGTCTGCCGTTCTGCCTGTCTGTCTGCCTGCCTGACTGTCTGCCTGACTGCCGTTCTGTCTGTCTGTCTGCTTGTGTGTCGTTCTGTCTGCCTGTCTGCATGTCTGCCTGCCGTTCTGTCTGCCGTGTCTGCCGGTCTGCCGTTCTGTCTGCCGTTCTGTCTGCCGTTCTGTCTGTCTGCCTGCCTGTCTGTCTGTCGTTCTGTCTGTCTGCCTGCCTGTCTGTCTGTCGTTCTGTCGTTCTGCCTGCCTGTCTGTCTGTCGTTCTGCCGTTCTGTCTGCCGTTCTGTCTGCCGTTCTGTCGCCGTTCGGTCTGCCGTTCGGTCTGCCGTTCTGTCTGCCGTTCTGTCTGCCGTTCTGTCTGCCGTTCGGTCTGCCGGTCTGCCGTTCTGTCTGCCGTTCTGTCTGCCGTTCGGTCTGCCGGTCTGCCGTTCTGTCTGCCGGTCTGCCGGTCTGCCGGTCTGCCGGTCTGCCGGTCTGCCGGTCTGCCTGCCGGTCTGCCGGTCTGCCGGTCTGCCTGCCGGTCTGCCTGCCGGTCTGCCGGTCTGCCGGTCTGCCGGTCTGCCGGTCTGCCGGTCTGCCGGTCTGCCGGTCTGCCTGCCGTTCTGCCGGCCGTTCTGCCTGCCGTTCTGCCTGTTTGCCGTTCTGCCTGTCTGCCGTTCTGCCTGTCTGCCGTTCTGCCTGTCTGCCTGTCTGCCTGCCTGCCTGCCTGTCTGCCTGCCTGCCTGCCTGCCTGTCTGCCTGTCTGCCTGTCTGCCTGTCTGCCTGCCTGCCTGCCTGCCTGCCTGCCCTGCCTGCCTGCCTGCCTGCCTGCCCTGCCTGCCTGCCCTGCCTGCCTGCCCTGCCTGCCTGCCCTTCCTGCCTGCCCTTCCTGCCCGCCCTTCCTGCCCTGCCCTTCCTGCCCGCCCTTCCTGCCCGCCCGTCCTTCCTGCCCGCCCGTCCTTCCTGCCCGCCCGTCCGTCCTGCCCGTCCGTCCTTCCTGTCCGTCCTTCCTGTCCGTCCTTCCTGTCCGTCCGTTCTTCCTGTCCGTCCGTCCTTCCTGTCCGTCCGCCCGTCCGTCCGTCTGAATGTCTGTCTGTCCGTCCGTCTGTCTGTCTCTGTATGTCTGTGTGTCTGTGTGACTGTCTGTGTGTCTGTGTGTCTGTCTTTGTGTCTGTGTGTCTGTCTGTCTCTCTCTCTCTCTCTCTCTCTCTCTCTCTCTCTCTCTCTCTCTCTCTCTCTCTCTCTCCCTCCCTCTATCTCTCTCTCTCTCTCTCTCTCTCTCATCTTCGCTGGTGTCGGCGGGGGGAGGGGGGGGGGCGGTGTCTCTGGGGGGAGGGGTTGTTTGATAAGAGACGCGGGACAGTGGAAGTGTGGGCGGCATGGAGGGGGAGGAGAGAAGGGGAGGGCGAGGAGGAGGGAGGCAGAGGGGAGGGGGAGAGAGGAGCGGCGTGTAGCGTACACGAGCTGTAATTGGAGTCGTACTGCAGCCTGGGCCAGTCATGTGACGGCAAAGCGGTGTAGGCAGAGTAGGAGGGAAGCCCCGCCTCTACTCGCAGCGCGAGTAGAGCCCTCTCTTTCCCCACGAACTCCGCGGAGCTAGTGTGGTTGCGGATTAGACGTGGTACCTATTAATAGTCACGCGGTATTCCGGCGAATCCTTCCGCGCTGCTGTAGCGGCCTCACTGTCACCGCCGCCGCTGTCCAGCACTAGCGCTCTGCATGCGCCGCCGCACAAGACACCGGTCGACCATGCTCCTGATCGGACTACCCTCCGCCTCGCTGAAAAGAACACGCTGGATCTGAAAGGTGAGGCGCCGTGGGCTGCGAGGGCTGGGCACTGTCCCCTCTCCCTCCTCCCCTCTCTTTGCTTCCCCTGCCTCGCAGTCAGTCAGTCGATCTTTCTCTCTGTGTGTCCGTCCGTCCGGCTGTCCGTCTCTCTGTGTGGTGTCCGTCCGTCCGGCTGTCCGTCTCTCTGTGTGGTGTCCGTCCGTCCGGCTGTCCGTCTCTCTGTGTGGTGTCCGTCCGTCCGGCTGTCCGTCTCTCTGTGTGGTGTCCGTCCGTCCGGCTGTCCGTCTCTCTGTGTGGTGTCCGTCCGTCCGGCTGTCCGTCTCTCTGTGTGGTGTCCGTCCCTCCGGCTGTCCGTCTCTCTGTGTGGTGTCCGTCCCTCCGCCTGTCCGTCTCTCTGTGTGGTGTCCGTCCCTCCGCCTGTCCGTCTCTCTGTGTGGTGTCCGTCCCTCCGCCTGTTCGTCTCTCTGTGTGGTGTCCGTCCGTCCGGCTGTCCGTCTCTCTGTGTGGTGTCCGTCCCTCCGGCTGTCCGTCTCTCTGTGTGGTGTCCGTCCCTCCGCCTGTCCGTCTCTCTGTGTGGTGTCCGTCCCTCCGGCTGTCCGTCTCTTTGTGTGGTGTCCGTCCCTCCGCCTGTCCGTCTCTCTGTGTGGTGTCCGTCCCTCCGCCTGTCCGTCTCTCTGTGTGTCCGTCCCTCCGCCTGTCCGTCGTCTCTCTCTCTCTCTCTCTCTCTCTCTCTCTCTCTCTCTCTCTCTCCTCTCTCTCTCTCTCTCTCTCATCTTCGCTGGTGTCGGCGGGGGGAGGGGGGGGGGGCGGTGTCTCTGGGGGGAGGGGTTGTTTGTTATGAGACGCGGGACAGTGGAAGTGTGGGCGGCATGGAGGGGGAGGAGAGAAGGGGAGGGCGAGGAGGAGGCAGGCAGAGGGGAGGGGGAGAGAGGAGCGGCGTGTAGCGTACACGAGCTGTAATTGGAGTCGTACTGCAGCCTGGGCCAGTCATGTGACGGCAAAGCGGTGTAGGCAGAGTAGGAGGGAAGCCCCGCCTCTACTCGCAGCGCGAGTAGAGCCCTCTCTTTCCCCACGAACTCCGCGGCGCTAGTGTGGTTGCGGATTAGACGTGCTACCTATTAATAGTCACGCGGCATTCCGGCGAATCCTTCCGCGCTGATGTAGCGGCCTCACTGACACCGCCGCCGCTGTCCAGCAATCATTCTAGTAAACTAGAGATTTCGCCTACCGGCAAAAGTATCTCTAGCACAGTTCACATCACGTGATGGAAGGTTTTTGGCCAATTTATGCAAGCGGAGGTCACACGAGAGGCTTGTGGGATAGCCGATGTGCTCCCTGACCTACGCCGTTAAAGTAGTTCTAAGACTATTTCGCACAAAACTCTTAACTTACTCTTGTTGAGACAACAAACAAGCGTTTATTCGATACAATAAAATGTTTGTGTTGAAATGGAACCAAGTTTTTACATCTGAATGATTTCTGTAAAAAGTGGAGAGAAACATTGTATCAGAACGAACTATTTTTGGCGCAAGGCTGTAATGCCAAGGGTCAAACCTATTACGCATTCATTGCGAACTGTGCCAGAGTCAATACTACTGACTCGGGTTTACAGAATGTCCAGCACTAGCGCTCTGCATGCGCCGTCGCACAAAACATCGGTCGACCATGCTCCTGATCGGACTACCCTCCAGCTCGCCGAAAAGAACACGCTGGATGTGAAAGGTAAGGCGCCGTGGGCTGCGAGGGCTGGGCACTGTCCCCTCTCCCTCCTCCCCTCTCTCTGCTTCCCCTGCCTCGCAGTCAGTCAGTCGATCTTTCTCTCTGTGTGTCCGTCCGTCCGGCTGTCCGTCTCTCTGTGTGGTGTCCGTCCGTCCGGCTGTCCGTCTCTCTGTGTGGTGTCCGTCCCTCCGGCTGTCCGTCTCTCTGTGTGGTGTCCGTCCCTCCGCCTGTCCGTCTCTCTGTGTGGTGTCCGTCCCTCCGCCTGTCCGTCGTGTCTCTCTCCCTCTCCCTCTCTCCCTCTCCCTCCCTCTCCCTCCCTCCCCCTCCCTCCCCCTCTCCCCCTCCCTCTCCCTCTCTCCCCTCCCCCCCCCCTCCCTCCCCCTCCCCCTCCCCCTCCCCCTCTCCTTTGTTGCCCCTGATGCTTCTACACTCCTACGCTGGCGTAATGCTCTTGCAATACGCTATGTTCATCAGGTCCAACACACTAGGGGGCAATTCCGCTCAACTTGGAGAGATGTGGACAAAGAACATAAAACTTTAGACCTCCCTCTCTGCACTGAAAGCACCCTACTCCCTTCAAATCTAGGGCAGTCATGTGTACAGGTATTCAAGGGCGAGCACAAGTGCATCACCATCACACTGTACCTACACAAAACAAACGAGAAACAAGGCAGGCTCGTGTCTCATACAAGGTGTACTGTGTGAAGCATGGGCAGCCACTGAGTTCCGGCTACTCTGTGAAATAGTGAAGGAGCTGAAAGACTCGACATGCATCCCTCCAATGATAAACACATGGGCGAGCTCAGCTGATCAATACCAACATAAGCCTGCCATTGCTGCTCCTGACCAGACTGAAAATGTATGTGCTACTGATCAACTGGCCATCACCAACCTGTCTCTCTCAAATCTTCCGGAACGGGCCATCCACCCTGACTCATGCCAGGCCGACAATGTGGCCGATGGAGACTTTCCTCCAAATCAACCAAATCAGACACTCCTTTCTGAGCAGAAGGTGACCTCAAATTTAACCAAGAATGAAACCACGATTTCCCTCTCAGAGGACCCACACTTATCCAACGCAATGGTAACTTCACCAGCAACACAACAAAATTCACCTCCTGCTTTTTCAGAAGAAAACAATGACAGTACATGCAACAAATGCGCCGAATCAACAAAACAACAGCTGTGCTTTGCATGCATAATGGACATGTTCCAAGATCTGAAAGTCCAGACTGACAACAGAAGCAAAGCCCGCTCCCGGTCAATAGAAGATGATCTCACAACTCTCAGGACTGAAAATGCTGAACTCCGCGGTCTAGTGTCAAACCTGACAGCAAAGCTTGCGACGGTGGACACAAGACTGAAGGAAATCCTGAATGCACAAAAGAAGAAAAAAAGAGACATGGGTACTACAACTTCTCCAGCTGGCAGCAAAACACGCGCTTCTTCTCCTTCGATAACCACCAGCGGGGATGTTCCCGTTCCACAGTTTCCCATTTCGCCGTTTCCCATTTCACCGTTTCCCGTTTTGCCGTTTCCCGTTTCACCGTATTAATCAAGTAAGTGTCACTTTGCCGTAAAAGTGAGATACATAGAAATCAGTAAAAGTGAGAGATATAAAAATCAGTAAAAGAGAGAGATATAGAACTCAGACATTACGTCTCTGTTTTTACAACGCGCAGGTCAGTTGTCAACAGTACACTTCCAATAAATATTTTCACCACGGTTGTAGTCTTTTCTGTACCTGTGGCCATTCAAAATAAGTGACAGATCACCACGTTTTGTTTCCACGAACTCCATTAGGCCTACCACCGCTGCTTATGAGACGCTCGAAACGGCACAATCGACATTCAACTTGCTTTTTACTCAAGACCATGACAAGACTGTGGCACTCACTCGGGGTGTACAAGCAACAAACTGAAGACCACTCACTCACACGGGATGTACAAGCAACAAACTGAAGACCACTCACTCGCACGGGATGTACAAGCAACAAACTGAAGACCACTCATACATGCCCAAGTTCCCAGTACGGCGAACCGAAACTAAAGAGGACGGCGAAATAGCACGGGATCGCCTTAAGAAAATAATTGACGAATACGGCGATTTGACACCCATACGGCAAAACGGGAAACGACGAATCGGC
>JAWQFJ010005690.1:15000-25000 GCA_034096865.1 Theodoxus fluviatilis | reverse complement strand
TGGACGTCATGTCACGATGTCACTTATTTGATGGAGGCTCGCTGGTATCGCCATAACGACGAAAATCACATGTTTTACTGTGTAGTATTTTAATCGATGTATAAACACTTGAAATCTTCGATTTACTGTCCTTCCAATGTTGATACATACCCAGGGGCGGATCAGTTCATTTTTTTTGGAGGGGGGGTTTCCAAACTTTTTTTAGGAACGGGGGGGGGGGGGGGGGAGGCTATGAAGGTGCAACACACTAACCCGACACCGCATAGCGGGGGGGGGGGGGGGGGGACGCTGCAAAATGGTACAATATGATGATCATTGCCAGTTTCAGGCATCAGATTTTGTTACCCCAAAAAATCTTTTTTTTTTCTGTTGGGGGGGTGGGGGTCCGGAAACCCCGGAAACCCCTCTTTCGTCCGCCCCTGCATACCAGTCATCAGATGCGCTGTAAAGTAGACAAAAGTACGTCAGAATGTGTGTACATAGCTGTTCTATACGCCAAGTGAGTCCACATATCACAGTCACATCTTCAGGGGCTACGTAGAGTTCCTAAATCATACGTTCCCAGCTTAATTGCCACTGTGAGCATATAGGCACTCATTTGTTACATCAGCGAATGTTATATCTAATGAGATAGGCCGGAGACACGTTCAGTACATATCCACTAGACATTACGTACACGTCCAGTACATATCCATTAGACATAAGTACACATACGGTACAAGTACAGTATATATCCATTAGACATTAAGTACGTACAGTACACGTTTAGTACATATCCAGTAGACATGAAGTACACTTACAGTACACGTTCAGTACATGTCCAGTAGACATGAAGTACACTTACAGTACACGTTCAGTACATGTCCACTAGATACACAATCGATCACGTCAACCAGACACCCCCTGCGCCAGGTAAGCGGACAGGCAGGCAGGCAGGCAGGCAGGCAGGCAGGCAGGCAGGCAGGCAAGTCCTCCGACACGCAGGCAGGCAGGCAGGCAGGCAGGCAGGCAGGCAAGTCCTCCGACAAGCAGGCAGGCAGGCAGGCAGGCAGGCAGGCAGGCAATTACGCCGACAAGCAGACAGGCAGGCAGGCAGTCAGGCAGGCAGACAAGTCCTCCGACAAGCAGGCAGGCAGGCAGGCAGGCAGGCAGGAAAGTACGCCGACAAGCAGACAGGCAGGCAGGTAGACAGACAGACACAGATTAATTCAACACGCATAGCATGCAGAAACAATTAAACATTTTTGAGTTTGAAATATCGTGCATGCGTGCATGCTTATGTGTGCGTGCTTGTGTGTGTGTGCGTGCGTGAGTGTGTGTGCGTGCGTGCGTGTGTGTGTGAGTGCGTGCATGTGTGTGCGTGCGTGTGTGCGTGCGTGTGTGTGTGCGTGCGTGTGTGCATGCGTGTGTTTGTGTGCGTGCGTGAACTGTTCAGATACAAGAATATATGTATGGTTTCAAATCATCTGTGACGTGTTTCTTCCGCAATGCTTTCACTAAAATCGGAATCTGGACGAAGTGAACCCTTTATCCATCCCCCATCAATACCTCGGACTACTAATATGGAAATTCTATATTTTTCCACTGCAAATGATATCTCCCTTCTGCAAACCTCAGATTTTTTTCTCGGTGGTGGTACCTGTACCGCTTTATTCAAAGGAGCTAACTGCGCCGAGTCTGGTATCCCTTCCAGTGAGATGCACACCAGAGAGTACACACGTGAAATACAGCGTTCTAGCAGAGAGCACAAGACAGAGACAGAAGACACGTGTATGAGCACGGATAACAGCGATTGTCCTCTCAGAATCCAGTCTCAAGAGTAAAGTTTTTATGGTAATGCTGACAGTCTCGAGAGTAAAGTTATTATGGTAATGCTGACAGTCTCAAGAGTAAAGTTATTATGGTAATGCTGACAGTCTCAAGAGTAAAGTTATTATGGTAATGCTGACAGTCTCAAGAGTAAAGTTATTATGGTAATGCTGACAGTCTCAAGAGTAAAGTTATTATGGTAATGCTGACAGTCTCAAGAGTAAAGTTATTATGGTAATGCTGACAGTCTCAAGAGTAAAGTTATTATGGTAATGCTGACAGTCTCAAGAGTAAAGTTTTTATGGTAATGCTGACAGTCTCAAGAGTAAAGTTATTATGGTAATGCTGACAGTCTCAAGAGTAAAGTTATTATGGTAATGCTGATTACAGATTTTGCCGCTGTGTATCGACCAGTGCGTAAATAAAGTTTTCTAAATCGACCATCGGATTTTGTGGACTTTGACTTCCCGGCGCAAGCTTGGAGATCCCCCATACAGATAAGACTTTTTGCGAAAGAGACGAGTTGCAACACACATTATATTGACCGTTCAACAGGTTTGCTGCATGGCTGACTGACCTAACGACTGATAAATGTACCCTCAGGCTGACCGACCGATAGATTCACATGCACACATAAACACACAAACTTTTGCACCAAACCCACCAACTCATACCGTAGACAACACAGTAACACACAATAACATGCACGTTCACGAAGACGTGCTGTGACACCCGAACAGAACGGATTTTCATGGCCAGCGATAGTTTATGCAATGAAGAGTGAAGTTACAAGTCGCTTTCGAAAGGAAGAATTTTATGCTGGGTCGTCTGACACGACACGCACTCTCACATGTGGACCAGCACAGACGTCACACACCAGTGTTGCTGGCTGTCTCCAGGAGACCACGCCACGCTGCCACAGAGCACGGCGTGCGCGGTGCCAAGACAGGGGACGTCCCAGTCTTCCTCTGACAAAGGCTCGATCGGGCAAGTCTTTGAATTGCAGCGGAGGGTTTGTGACACGGGGTATGATTAATGGCAAACCTCTTGGGCTCACGCTACGTTTTGAGAAGGAACTCAAATAGAAAACCTGAATGGCCCAGGCGATCTATTGAGATCAAGACGCAATAAATCTCATCTGGAGAATGACAGTCAGGAGAAGTGTAGAGGACTTTGCTTACCCTCTCCAGAGACAACTTGTTTGATAAAGAAAAGCGTTCCTTCCCCACGACCTTCAGCCAGACGGGGGCAGTAGAACGCTGCAGCGTTTTCAGTCCTGAGTAAAGGGTGTTGGCTCGAAGAGCAGCCACTCATTTCACCAGACGTGAAGGTCTCAGTCGCACGAGAATGGGGGGAAACAGAGTCATCAGAGGCAATGAGGCGTGGACGAAAGATTTGCTCTGATCTAATAACATTACCAATGCGTGGGGGTTGGAAGCAGTTTCGGATGAGAAATGATGATCGATTCACGTATAAATTGTTAGCTCTAAATATTACTTCAAAGATAAATCATTAACTTTCCTTACTTAATTCAAACAATGATATTTACAAACCGAAACAGTATTAACATTTTTTTATTTACATCGCTTCATCGATTCAAAATGCTCCTGTTAAAATAGTTGTCCACTACATATTCCGGCAGACACGGAAAGAAGAAACAAAATGCCCAGGTTCAATGGCGCAATCCACTCTATACTTGCATACAATACCGATAGTGTTCTCTGTCCAGTGATAAATAACCATGTCTGCTCACTGAAAGGGGTCTGGTTTGGCAACTTTATTTTGGCAAAGCAAATTTTCGTTCACGCGTTATTGGCCCAGATAATATTAGTTTCCACGTGTTTGCGCATTTCATGAAGACAATACACACATGTCCCACACTTGCATGGAAAGAAAAAAGAACGCAACCACTGAATCAAAAAACACATTTTTCTGAACTGCATTAAAAAGCACACATAAATACAGAGAAAGCAATATTTACATTCAAATGTAGAAACATGGCGGCGGTAGCCATTTTCGCCTACGTGCGTGTCAGCAGTCGCGCGGCCTGGCGCTACCTACTTTAGACTGAGACCTTCACGTCTGGTGAATGAGTAGCTGCTCTTCGAGCCAACACCCTTTACTCAGGACTGAAAACACCGCAGCGTTCTAATGTCCCCGTCTGGCTGAAGGTCGTGGGAAGGGACGCTTTTCTTTGTCAAACAAGTTGTCTCTGGAGAGGGTAAACAAACTCCTCTACACTTCTCCTGACTGTCGTTCTCCAGATGAGGTTTATTTCGTCTTGATCTCAATAGATCGCCTGGGCCATTCAGGTTTTCCATTTGAGTTCCTTCTCAAAACGCAGTATGAGCCCAAGAGGTTTGCCATTAATCATACTCCGTGTCACAAACCCTCCGCTGCAATTCAAAGACGTGCCCGATCGAACCTTTGCCGGAGGAAGACTGAGACGTTCCCTGTCTTGGCACCGCGCACGCCGTGCTCTGTGGCAGCGGGGCCTGGTCTCCTGGAGACAGCCAGCAACACTGGTGTGTGACGTCTGTGCTGGTCCACATGTGAGAGTGCGTGTCGTGTCAGACGACCCAGCATAAAACTCTTCCTTTCGAAAGCGACTTGTAACTTCACTCTTCATTGCACGAACTATCGCTGGCCATGAAAATCCGTTCTGTTCGGGAGTCACAGCACGTCTTCGTGTACGTGCATGTTCCTGTGTGTTACTGTGTGGGTCTACCCGTTTAGGTGTACATGTACTTGTGTTTAGGTGTGCATGTCGGTTGGTAGGTCTGTCAGTCTTTATGTGTTTATGTATGTGTGTGTGTGCGTGCATGCGTGTGTGTGTGTGTCTGTGTGTGTGTGTGTGCGTGCATGCTTGCGATCGTGTGTGTGTGTGTGTGTATGTGTGTGTGTGTGTATATGTGGGTGTGTCTGTGTGCATGCGTCCGTGAGTGCGTTTCTGTGTGTGTGCGTGTGTGTGTGTGTGTGTGTGCACGCGCGCGCACGCGCGTTTGTGTGATTTGTTTGTCTTCCCATCTGTTTCGACATCTACATCTACTGTCTTTATTATTTCGACTTGGGTGAGAAGGTCAAAGAGGGAGAACAAGACGCAGACAAGAGAAGGCAAGATCTCCCTGGTCTTCAGCTCTCAGCAGGGGGGGGATGCCATAGCACCAGTAAGAAACACAGAGGAAGCAAGGTCTGAGGCGAGGAAAAGAGAGGTGGGTGGGGGTGGTGGGGTGGGGGTGGGGAGTAGGTGAAAGGAATGACAGGACAGTGCCAGTGAACCTAACTCCAGGGAGAGGAAACCAGCAGAAAGGACTCAGACTCTGAGAGGTTTTCACCCCCACCTCCACAATCCCCTCTGCACTGCCAGCAAGTCTCTCCCTGATTTGGCATTGCTGGAATCGCAGAAGGGGCAGATGGACAGTTTGTGAGTGCAGGGGAACCAACACTTCATTTTTCCTCTTGTTGTTCACTACTGTGTGTTGTATTTTCTGTCTGTACAAATGAGGGAAGTACCGTAGAGAGACTGGAGAAGGAGGGGAGAGAGAGAGAGAGAGAGAGAGAGAGAGAGAGAGAGAGAGAGAGAGAGAGAGAGAGAGAGAGAGAGAGAGAGAGAGAGAGAGAGAGAGAGAGAGAGAGAGAGAGAAAGAGAGAGAGAGAGAGAGAGAGAGAGATGGATGGGTGGATGGATGGATGGATGGATGGATGGATGGATGGATGGATGGATGGATGGATAGATGGATGGATTGATGGATGGATGGAGTTTAAGGGTTTATCAGCCTTGCAGGCTATATAAGGCCACAACGCTAAGAAACATCCATCTTTTGCCGAGGTATAAAAACATTTCACGACAGTGGAATCTAGTACAATTCACCTAACCAGTCACATGAAATCCATTAAATCAAGTCCCACTGTCCGTCAGCCCGTGGAGGCTGCAAACACGAAGAGCATAAAGGGCGATAGGGAAAAATCACATCTCGATTTCCATTGTCATCCAGAAAGCACTTAGAGGTGGAACGCTGGATGAAGCCAAAGGGCTTGTGAACCATGAAGGCCATGCATGGCTGCAACATACTTCCGCTGTATAAAAATGTGTACTTAGAAGATTACCTTAGAAGAGGTAAGTGGAGAAATATCGAAAACAATAAACACATAGTACTACTCATAGACGAGAATAAAACTCAGAATCTATCCAAAATGTTATCACAGCAAGAAGATGTTTACAAATGTCCGATAGACTGCTCGACCCACTCTGTAGATGAGAAAGTCGAGGGCACTCCACCAGAACGTGCCGCATGATGAGCCTGCGCTGGCAGGTGCGGCACTCCGTTGGAGGCTCCGACCGCAACAAATAGGAGTGGGTCAGAACAGAATGGCCGATCCAGGAACGGCAGAGCACAACTTCCTCTCTTCTTGTGAGCGATGTGGGGGAGAGTCGCTCACCCCACATAGAAGACGCTTCATTTTAAGTTTTTTATGTGCTCTGCCGTCGCAGTCGGCCTGACACATATTTAAAACGTATTTATTAATATGGGGTATCAGGTCGCCCGCCGGGATCCTGCCCGGGGACATGGGAAGGGAGAGAGCAAAAAGGTGTGCCTTTTCCACAGTCTCCCGTTTGGTCAGGAGCCATACTTCTGCTCCATAAAGTAGGGCTGTTTTCACTTGGGAGCCGTGAAGCTTAAAATATACAGTAGTATTCAAGGTCTGTAAGCGCCTCATGGTTTGTAGTAACTGCACAGTCTTTTGCTTTGCCTTCACTGCCTGACTTTCTAGTGCTAAGTTGATGGACAGCTTGCTTGTAAAGGTAAAACCAAGATACATGTATGAATTTACGCTTTCTAATTCTGTATCAATTAATAGCCACTTCTCCCCTAGTGTCAGATATCCCCCTCGTCTAAAAACCATGACATTAGTTTTTTCTACATTAACACAGAGACCTAGTTTACTGGATACTCGGGCCAGATTGTCTATTTGGCACTGCAAACCCGCTGGTGTGGTGGACAAAAGTACAGTGTCGTCAGCAAAGAGAACCTAATAGATCTCCAGCATCCCAGGAAGCAACTGTATTCCATGCCTACCGTTTGCGCGTACATAATTGGCAACATATGTGATATATATAGAGAAAATTGTCGAACTCTCAACTGCATTCCCTATTAACAGAATCATACGCCTTTTTATAGTCCACGAACGCTGCATATAATTTCCCCCTACCGCCTATGTACACATTCTTGACAGCTATCGCATACAAGGTAAAAATATGGTCAACTGTAGAATGATCTGCTCTGAATTCTGCCTGCTCTATGCAAATTGTGTTGCTTTCTACCCATTTCTGGAGTCTCCTAGTCAATATAGTACAGAATACTTTTCTTAAAATGAACAGAGAAATGCCTCTATAGTTTCCTCGGTCTAGACTGTCTCCTGCCTTAAAAATGGGTATGATTAGAGACTCGTTACAAGTCTGTGGGAATAACTGATTTGCATATATTATATTAAATAGTTTGGTGAGGCAGGGAATGATTTTATAGCATGCCACTTTTAGAAACTCACCAGGGATTTCGTCAATCCCCGGAGCCTTTCTATTTCTAAGTCTTCTTATGGCTAAATGAACTTCTTCCTCCCTGATGGGTGCATCCAGATCCTCATTATTGATTAACACAGCTTCGTTCCCATATGCACTAAGATCACTGGATGGCTTTGCGACCTGTCTGAATAATTCAGCGAAATAAATTTTCCATGTGTTTATGTGAATCGGAGCATATTCTACTCTCCTATGGGCGATACTACGTACGACTGACACACATGCACGCATTCACGGACACAACGACACACAGACACACACACAAACACACACGAGCACACACACACACACACACACACACACACACACACACACACACACACACACACACACACACGAAAACACACACACACACACAGAAGGAAAGACAAAAGAGGTGGAGGTATTGGGGGTGGAGTGGAGAAGGACGCGGGCTTGCCAACTCTTCGTCGGCTTTCATCTGCTTTTCGATTACAGAGAGTTTGAAAGAGCGCATTGACATCTCTTCCGCCCATGCGACAGGGCGCCATAGAGTCTCCTTCCACTTTTGCCACAGCAAGTCATGCTGCATTGACGAATGTGGACAAAGGGTTTAGAAAAGTGCTGCATTGACCACGACCACGGCAAATAGTTGCATGACGGGAGTCTTTCAAACGCATGGATGGTGTTGGGTGTCGAGATCTGCCGCATGGGCGGAAGATATGTCAATGCGCTCTTTCAAACTCTCTGTAATCGAAAAGCAGATGAAAGCCGACGAAGAGTTGACAAGCCCGCGTCCTTCTCCACTCCACCCCCAATACCTCCACCCCTTTTGCCTTTCCTTCTGTGTGTGTGTGTGTGTGTGTGTGTGTGTGTGCGCGTGTGTGTGTGTGTGCGTGTGTGTGTGTGTGTGTGTGTTTTCGTGTGTGTGTGTGTGTGTGTGTGTGTGCTCGTGTGTGTTTGTGTGTGTGTGTCTGTGTGTCGTTGTGTCCGTGAATGCGTGCATGTGTGTGTAAGTGTATGTGATCAATTCTCTCTCTCTCTCTCTCTCTCTCTCTCTCTCTCTCTCTCTCTCTCTCTCTCTCTCTCTCTCTCTCTCTCTCTCTCTCTCTCTCTCTCTCTCTCTCTCTCTCTCTCTCGCTCGCCTGCTTTTGAACTCCAGAGGCAAGAAGTACAGCTAGGGTATAGCGTTTACAAAGGCCAATGTCGACACCTTTATCAGCAAGCTGCAAGACTTGCAAGACAACTAATTATAGCTTTTTTAGGAGAGAATGTACAAAGCAGCCAGGCTGTAGTACAACCCAGTCACGTACGAATATGTAGGTATAGACGTGGCTACACTTCTCCCAAACGTGTGGTTTGATGAACGGAAGAACACTTGTTGTTTGTAATGAGTTGATGGTGTAATTCACCTTGCATTACACCACAAGACGTTTGTGACTTCTATTCGTCTCCAGAACACCTTAATCAGATTGCTCAGAACCTACCGTCTATTGACTAGATTGTTGTTGTGCATGTGCTCCAATGTCAATGAACTAAAGTACGAGGGTATATTGTCAAATTGCTCAAGGTTACACATTTACTGCTAGCACTACACATGCTTTTTGGAACAACACAAACGGTTGAAGATTAAAGTTATTTCGTAATATATGGCTATGCTATGCAGTGAGAGGCACGCACACACGCAGATTTGGCTAACACTGACACGCAATTGATTTGACACACTAGGCAAGGTTTCTGCCTATTCTGTAGATGTTTTTGCCTAAATTGTACAGCAGTCGTGCCTAAATCGAAACTTTGTCTAATTTCATGACTGAGCCTGCCTAATTGATGAAATAGGCAGCCTAAATCATGAAATTTCACAAATTAGGCAAAAGTCAACATTGATTTCACAGATTAGGCACAACCATTGCCTATTTCACGAATTAGGCAAGAGACTGCCTAATTCAAGAACTTAGGCACATTCAGGATCTAGGCACGACAGATACACAAACAGACACACACGCACGCACACACACATGTAAACACACAAAGACACACACACACACACACAACACACACACACACACACACACACACACACACACACACACACACACACACAGACGGGCAGGCAGGCAGGCAGGCAGGAAGACAGACAGACAAACAGACAGACACACACACAAACGCACTGACAAGGAAGACAACCATGACAGCGAAATAAATGGTTGCCAATTATGGAATAAAAAGGTCGTACATTGTTAGAGTGGTGACACCGTTGTGTTTACTTGTAATGCTGTCATTATCGTGTCAGCAGAAGTGAATGCGCTTATGATGAAATGCTGAACTGTTAAATGGATTACACACACGTGAGCGCGAGCGCATGCGCACACAGGCACACACACCCTCACATCGACAGAGCCACAGCTCCCCTGATCATGCTTGGATGAAGCAGTGGCCACTTTAGAGGAAATGGAAAACGCCCAGACTTATCACCTACACTGACGAGGCGAAGGAAGAGTGGGGAAAAGGAGCCAGCAGTTCACCTCGTTAAGGATTCCTAGACTCGGAGAGAGATCAAGTGCAGCCCAAACTCGGATGCGCAGACCCTGTAGCAACGCGGGCAGACTACGCTGATGCAGTGCGCCATTTTCACAGACACCTTTTGTTGTTTGG
>JAWQFJ010005690.1:7500-10000 GCA_034096865.1 Theodoxus fluviatilis | reverse complement strand
AGAGAGAGAGAAAGAAAGAGAGAGAGAGAGAGAGAGAGAGAGAGAGAGAGAGAGAGAGAGAGAGAGAGAGAGAGAGAGAGAGAGAGAGAGCATTTGATACTTCAGACTTTATTTGCATAGGCCAGCGGCCCGTCAAAAGTGTACAGAGGTAATATAATGTCAACTTATTTACATACCGATTTTCTCACTTCGTATTTTAAATGCATAATATATGTATGTCGTGCCTAGATCCTGAAAGTGCCTAAGTTCTTGACTTAGGCTGCCTACTTGATGAAATAGGGAGCCTAAATCATGAAATTTCACAAATTAGGCAAAAGTCAACATTGATTTCACAGATTAGGCACATCCATTGCCTATTTCGCGAATTAGGCAAGAGACTGCCTAATTCAAGAACTTAGGCACTTTCAGGATCTAGGCACGTCATCTAGGCACCACATTCCGAGTCATCATTACATTCCTGCCATCAATTAGGTAGTCAACGCTCCTAAGTTCTCTCCTAAAAAAGCTATTATTAGTTGTCTTGCAAGTCTTGCAGCTTGCTGATAAAGGTGTCGACTTTGGCCTTTGTAAACGCTATACCCTAGCTGTACTTCTTGCCTCTGGAGTTCGAAAGCGAGAGAGAGAGAGAGAGAGAGAGACAGACAGACAGAGAGAGAAAGAGAGAGAGACAGACAGACAGAGAGAGAGACAGAGAGAGAGAGAGAGAGAGAGAGAGAGAATTGATCACATACACGTACACACACAGATACTTACACACGCATGCACGCATTCACGGACACAACGACACACAGACACACACACAAACACACACGAGCACACACACGCACACACACACACACACACACACAACACACACACAGACACACACACACACACACACACACACACACACACAGAGAAGGAAAGGCAAAAGGGGTGGAGGTACTGGGGGTGGAGTGGAGAAGGACGCAGGCTTGTCAACACTTCGACGGATTTCATCTGCTTTTCTATTACAGAGAGTTTGAAAGAGCGCATTGACATATCTTCCGCCCATGCGGAAGATCTCGACACCCAACACCATCCATGCGTTTGAAAGACTCCCGTCATGCAACTGTTTGCCGTGGTCGTGGTCAATGCAGCACTTTTCTAAACCCTTTGTCCACACTCGTCAATGCTCCATGACTCACTGCGGCAAAAGTGAATGGAGATTCTATGGCGCCCTGTCGCATTCCCGCCGGACAATAACAGAAATCGGGCAGGGAGGTTCGCCAGCAAACGCGAGTGTTGAAATTTGGTAAAAAGCTTTTGGCAATAAAGAAATTAACTTGGCACACCCATGTTTTTAATACGTTTTCCACGGTGGCTTTTCCTTTGACTGAAAAGAAGGATTTTCTGTAGTAAAGAGTGTCATAGAATATCTCCCGGATTTTCCCCATACTCCAATTCAAGGTTTGGTGAATAAAGGATTAAAAAGCGGTGGATGGTCGAGTGTTGGCCTCGAAATCCGGTCTGATCCCCGAGATTTTGACTTTGAGGGGGGGGGGGGGGAGAGAGAGAGAGAGAGAGAGAGAGAGAGAGAGAGAGAGAGAGAGAGAGAGAGAGAGAGAGAGAGATTGATTGATCTTTATTTCGGCCGACGACCCATCAAAATAAAAGCTTACTGATTAAACAAGTCATAAAGTTTATATGTACATGTGTATATATTGAACAACTGGTTTCGATTTTCTGGCTAAAATACAAGTGACAGTTCCAGTCTTTTGCACACATTTTCATAAAATCAAGTAATATTTACATTCTACATCAACAAAATATCTAAGAACAGTGTACAAATTTAAGAGAGAGAGAGAAGGGGGAGGAGAGAGAAAGAGAGGACGATATTTTAACCTTTCAATTTCCATGGCTGGGTTTGGCTAACACTGACAGTCAGATGCTGGTGTGAAGAAGTGACTGAGGAAGTTTATCTGAAATGCTCCAGTGTGATTATTTTCTCGCCAAGTAGTTAATAGTGTTCACAAACTTGATATGTTGTCACTCGGTCATCTGAAATGCTTCAGTGTGATTATTATCTCGCCAAGTAGTTAATAGTGTTCACAAACTTGATATGTTGTCACCCCGTCAACCACTCGTTTCTATCACAATCACTCAGAGCGTAGACTTGATTTACAAATCAGTTGGTTGATCCGTCACTTCTAACCAAATCAATTGCAAACTAAAATCAGGGATGCCACCTTTTAATGAAAACTTGTTTATAGCTATCTTGCAAAAACATTTCTTTGTTTGTTTTGTGACATAGGACTTACTACTAGCACTACACATGCTTTTTGGAACAACACAAACGGTTGAAGATTAAAGTTATTTTGTAATATATGGCTATGCTATGCAGTGAGAGGCACGCACACACGCAGATTTGGCTAACACTGACACGCAATTGATTTGACACACTAGGCAAGATTTCTACCTATTCTGTAGATTGTTTTGGCCTAAATTGTACAGCAGTCGTGCCTAAATCAAAACTTTGCCT
>JAWQFJ010005690.1:0-2500 GCA_034096865.1 Theodoxus fluviatilis | reverse complement strand
GCATATTCATGACTTGAACGTTGCTAGCAGAAAAAGAGGAGATCACGAGAGAAACACATGTTTGCATACCCTAGCTTCTTATTTGAAGAGAAAACTGGATTATTAATTTCTTATTTGAAGACAGAAGTGAATGATTCAGTGACTCGATATCGTCCATGTGAATGAAATGGCCGCGCGATATTCATGAATTCAGCAAAGTCGAAATCCATTTCTTTCCAATCATGTCTGCCTGCGTATGTGCCTGTGCATGCGCGCATGCGCGTGTGCGTGTGCATGCGAGCGCGCTCGTGTGTGTGTGTGTGTGCGCGTGTGTGTGTGTGTGCTTGCGCGAGCATGTGTATGTGATAACAGTTTGTATGTATTGATGAAAACGCACGATTCTGCGGCGCGAGAGTGGAGGAGTGGTCATTGCGACTGTGTACTGGTGTCCGCGACACGAAAACCTGGTGTCCTCTTGCCACAAAGACACAAAGGACACCTGGAGATTTGTGGGTGCAAAAAAACTGCCACTTCATTTCTCGCCTCGTCTCATACTGTCACATGACCTTGGCCTATTTCCTCCTACTACGCAGACACATGAAGTATCGCTGTAAGGCGAGAGTGCGCGAGCGTGTTTATGCATGTATGTATATGTGCGTGCGTGCGTGCGTGCGTGCGTGCGTACGTGCGTGCGTGCGTGCCTGCCTGTATGTATGTGTGTGTGCGCGTGCGTGCGCGAGCTCGTTTTCCTGTGTGTCTATTCTTCTGTGTGTTTGTGTGTGTGTGTGTGTGTGTGTGTGTGTGTGTGTGTGTGTGTGTGTGTCTTGGATCAGAGTACCTCTCAATCTATCTGTAAACCAACGTGGAAAGGGCGTCGATGAAAACTGCCAATTGGAGGCAAGCAAACAGGGCAGCTGCCACATCCTCGGTTTCTTGTCGTGCTTTCTAGGTTCTAAACCTATTTGGTGTTTTGGTTTCCTTTCACTATGGGCTTTTACACTCTGATGTGCTCCCGTTTTTCGCCTCCTGGTACTTATAGAACTAACATAACAAATCCACCATCGTATTTTTCTGATTGGGTGTTGGTTATTTACAATCGGCCTCAAGCGCCTACAAAACAAAGAACGGTGTTTTTTTGGGAGTGGTGTTTTCGCGATTTTTATCCGCAATGCTGCTACTGCGAATCCCAAAGCCCACGTGTTTATGGGTGGCGGGACATGCAAGCTTGGGTGGTTATTAAATTCTGGGGTTTTTTTCGGTCTTTTTCTGTGTGAACCACGTGTATTATTTGTTTGCTTCTTGTTTAGATTTTGTACTCTGGACTATTCTTCACCATCCCTACCATTCTGTCGCCTGTCAGTGTAGGCACAGTGGTCTCAGACTCTCCGTAGGCACACAAGTAAGCCCATGTGTCATGCGTGGTTTTGGGGAACATTTGGTTTACTGTCTTTTTGGTTTCTACATTTGACTGAATTGATTAATGTTTTAATTTTTTGTTCTTCTTCTGGTTATAAATTTTTCGTATTTTATTTTTTTTCTTTGCTTATTTGTTTTTTTTGGTATTTTATTCTTTTTTTTTCTTCTATTAATTGTTTTTGCCTTGGCCAATTCTTTTCTGATCTGTTATCGATCAATTTTATAGTTGGCTTTCACTTTTGGATCAGATTTTTGGTTTTTTTTTTACCTTTAAGCACCGACAGCATTTAAATTCAGCTAGAAAATTTGTTATGTCTTTAATGTTTTTTCTACTTGTTTCTATTTCTATTGTTACCCAAGTTCTTTTTTATTTTGTTTTTGTTGTTTGTTACTGCGACACCCTACGCAATGCTAAGTTCTTTTTTTTGATATTTATTGTCTTTTCTTTTTTTATTATGGTTTTTCTTGAGCTGTGCAGTTTTCGGGTGGAAGGAGGGGGAGGGGGGAGATGGAGTGGGCGCTGGGAGGGAATTTTTCGTGCGGGAAAGCGAGATTTAGATGAGTCCGGTGTTGGTGGTCACCGGATGCCGGGGGTGGGGAGGTGGGAAGGCGATGAGCTGATAGTGGCGATGGTGGGGCGGAGTGTATGATCGGGAAAAATAAATCATGAGATAAAAAATAAGAATAAAAAAAAATCATTATAAATAAAAAAGTTTAAAAATCAAAACCATAAAAAAAAAAACAAAAAGATAGGTTCGAGGAATGGAACAAGGGAAGCTAAATGCCCAGTGTTGTTTCCCATGGGGGAATAGGGATGAGAGGGGAAGAGATGAGAGGAGAGGGTAGACAGGACAAAATCTCAATGGGCTAGGTACTTTCACAGCGCACTTATCTGCCCAAGCAAGAGGAAATCCTAGGGGGAGGAAAAAGAGGTTGTTGTAGCAGTCACTAGGAAACGAAGTGAGCAGGGTAAAAGTATGGTGTAGTTTAAGAAGGTGAGAGTACAAAGGTTTAAGCGGTAGGTTACGAAGGTAAAAGTGAAGTTCAGTTTAAGTATATTAGATTTAGGTAAGGTACTAGGGTAGGAGGGTAGGAGGGGAGAAAT
>JAWQFJ010005689.1:25000-30000 GCA_034096865.1 Theodoxus fluviatilis | reverse complement strand
AAGAAAACAATTAAAAAACCTCGAACACTCAGGTCTAATCTACGCGAAAGAACTTGTCCTGTGTACCAACCAAGCCCCTTGGAGCCGACGCGCCGCCAAGCGGCGGCAAGGGAGATAATTTCCAAAAACGTCGCTCATTGCCACTGTGAGCATATAGGCACTCATTTGTTACATCAGCGAATGCTATATCTAATGAGATAGGCCGGAGACGCGTTCAGTACATATCCACTAGACATTAGGTACACGTCCAGTACATATCCATTAGACATAAGTACACATACGGTACAAACAGTATATATCCATTAGACATTAAGTACGTACAGTACACGTTTAGTACATATCCAGTAGACATGAAGTACACTTACAGTACACGTTCAGTACATGTCCACTAGATACACAATCGATCACGTCAACCAGACACCCCCTGCGCCAGGTAAGCGGGCAGGCAGGCAGGCAGGCAGGCAGGCAGGCAAGTCCTCCGACAAGCAGGCAGGCAGGCAGGCAGGAAGGCAGGCAAGTCCTCCGACAAGCAGGCAGGCAGGCAGGCAGGCAGGCAGGCAGGCAGGCAGGCAGGCAGGCAGGCAGGCAAGTACGCCGACAAGCAGACAGGCAGGCAGGCAGGCAGGGTGGCAGTTCAGACATGCAGGCATACAGGGAGGAAGGCAGGCAGGCAAGCAGGTACATAGACAGACAGGCAGGTAGACAGACAGACACAGATTAATTCAACACGCATAGCATGCAGAAACAATTAAACATTTTTGAGTTTGAAATATCGTGCATGCGTGCATGCTTATGTGTGCGTGATTGTGTGTGTGTGCGTGCGTGAGTGTGTGTGCGTGCGTGCGTGTGTGTGTGAGTGCGTGCATGTGTGTGCGTGCGTGTGTGCGTGCGTGTGTGTGTGCGTGCGTGTGTGCATGCGTGTGTTTGTGTGCGTGCGTGAACTGTACAAATACAAGAATATATGTATGGTTTCAAATCATCTGTGACGTGTTTCTTCCGCAATGCTTTCACTAAAATCGGAATCTGGACGAAGTGAACCCTTTATCCATCCCCCATCAATACCTCGGACTACTAATATGGAAATTCTATATTTTTCCACTGCAAATGATATCTCCCTTCTTTTCTCGGTGGTGGTACCTGTACCGCTTTATTCAAAGGAGCTAACTGCGCCGAGTCTGGTATCCCTTCCAGTGAGATGCACACCAGAGAGTACACACGTGAAATACAGCGTTCTAGCAGAGAGCACAAGACAGAGACAGAAGACACGTGTATGAGCACGGATAACAGCGATTGTCCTCTCAGAATCCAGTCTCAAGAGTAAAGTTATTATGGTAATGCTGACAGTCTCAAGAGTAAAGTTATTATGGTAATGCTGACAGTCTCAAGAGTAAAGTTATTATGGTAATGCTGACAGTCTCAAGAGTAAAGTTATTATGGTAATGCTGACAGTCTCAAGAGTAAAGTTATTATGGTAATGCTGACAGTCTCAAGAGTAAAGTTATTATGGTAATGCTAACAGTCTCAAGAGTAAAGTTATTATGGTAATGCTGATTACAGATTTTGCCGCTGTGTATCGACCAGTGCGTAAATAAAAACCGCTGGCGCTGAACCTCCAGGTTTTGGCATTTAAGAAAAGATTGGGTTCGAACCCGCAACCTCTCGAGAAAAGAGGGGGAAAACACACACACACATAAAAACACAACAAAACCACAACCTCTCGAAAAAAGAGAAGAAAAAAAAAGTTTCAGCGCAGAATCAAATCTGGTCATGCATGACCAAGAGTCGAACGCTCTACCAGCTGAGCCATTAGAGAATTGCTATGATGGAGTGTTTGTAAAGCATGTAAAACCATTTCTAAGCTATCGGCCCAGGAACAATCAACCATATATTTTAAACATGATGGATAGGTTCAGGAAGCTCCTATTATGACATGCTTTGCTTTCCTTTGGCATGTCATAGACGCTGAATTAACACTCACACAGTCACACAGAGGAGGAAGTGTATTATAGATGTTCAACCCAGACATGTGCATTCGTACTCATTCAGTGATTCACGCACACACCGTGTGTGGTTACCGTGGTTACGTTGTGTTTTCTTCGCGTAGACACTGATCTATATCTAAATACGTGGAGTAGATAGAAAAAAATGGCTAGCAAGAAAAAAGAGAGAAAGGCAAGGGCAAAAAACTTCAGTGAAACCGAAATGAGTGTGTTGGTCCTGAAATGCGCCGCTTACATAAAATCTAAGCGCAAGAAGGACTTGCAGGACGGGCGTGAGGCTGGTGTTGAGGAAGAATGTGAAGTAGACGTGCTTGCGAACGTGGAAGAATGTGGAGGTGGTTTGTAACTTTGTTCATGTAGCAAAGAACGTGTATGATTACTTGTGTTTGTGAGTGTAGATTGTCTATGAAAGAATGTGTAGAGTTAACACGTGCAAAATGCGTGATAGCGTCATAAGTGCCTGACGACGTCATTCTTTCGGTTGCTGTGTCTTTGAATAATTCTGGGTTCGACTGATTTCTTTATGGATCTCGTCGGTGATGGCCAAGATTTCCTTTCGATGGAATCGAAACTTTCTGAACACCTCTTCATCATTAAATACTTCTAACGGGTGCCTTCGGTCTCGGAATACTCGGTTTTTCCTTAACAGATTGTCATGAATTCGTTTCTTAAGCACAATCGCTGCCATCTCACCTCTCTCGATAACCCCGGTTTATCTATTTATCTTGCCGACTTCGGGAGAATAGTTTAACACTCTGCTTTGACGCGAGTTTAGGGCTAAATCGCCGTCATGAATAGGAGAATTTAAACCGAAGTCAAGATAAAAACCGCTGGCGCTGAACCTCCAGGTTTTGGAGAAGAAAAAAAGAAGATCGGGTTCGAACCCGCAGCCTCCGAGAAAAGAGGAGGAAAAAACGCACACACACACAAACACAAAAAACCAGGTGGGTTCGAACCCACAACCCCTCGAAAAAAAGTTTCAGTGCAGAATCGAACCTGGTCATGCATGACCAAGAGCCCAATGCTCTACCAACTGTGCCATTGTAAACTTGTAGGTATGTGAAGCATTTATAACGACCTTGTCATAAACCCTCGTGGTTCGTATTTTGCACTGTAAATTGTAGAAAAATGGATGATAGCATGAACTGTTTGGTATTTCATACGGATCTAACCCATCAACGTCAATATTCTTTTCGTAGTATCGCATTTTGGCGCCTGCTGGTAGAGGTTCAACATATATCGAAGCGTTTTGCTGAAGTAGGAAAGATAACTCGGTTTGACGATGTCATTACGCTGAAATGGTCGTTGTCCCCAACATTTCCGGGTCAGGGATTGATTAAATCATCATATTTTTGTGACACTGAGACCAGACCATCAAAACAATTAGCACTAGGCCTTGAATCAAATCGTCGTACGAGATCTTACGTTGACTGCAAATGTACAACAGTACCGCGTGATTGTGTCGACATTCAGTTAGTTCGCTGGGCCCTATTCACAACGGCGATTTATCTTTTTAACACTCGATTTATCCCCTATCCCCGTGTTATCTTGATCGGTTAGATAAGGTACGCTCGTCAGAGGATCCTAGGTTGCGCTTTGCTATATATACTGCTTTCTTTGTCGTCTCTTCGATTCTCTTAGATCGTAGATGACGTCATGAGATTACGTCAAAGCGGAACAGGCAGTTGGAATCGTCTGAGTTTAGAGACAAGGGTAGTGAATTAGGCAGTACAGTACTCGCCGCTTATTAAAAACACATTGGGACCGAACAAAAGTGTTTTTAATAAGCGGCGTTTTTATTAACCGTTTGCTTGTTGAACATGTCCATCAGTAACGATCACCGGACCTTACCAACTGTATTTAAAAAACGGCTGTTTTTATTAACCGCGTGTTTTATAAGCGGCGACTACTGTATTGCCTTTCTTACTTACATTCAGCCCTTGAGGCAAAATATTCAAATGTGGTAAGAGAGAGAGAGAGCGAGAGAGAGAGAGAGAGAGAGAGAGAGAGAGAGAGAGAGAGAGAGACAGAGAGAGACAGAGAGACAGAGAGAGAGAGAGAGAGAGAGAGAGAGAGACAGAGAGAGACAGAGAGAGAGAGAGAGAGAGACAGAGAGAGAGACAGAGAGAGAGACAGAGAGAGAGACAGAGAGAGAGTGAGAGAGGGGGGGGGGAGGGGAGCTGGGAAAAGGGGAGGAAGGGAAGAGAGAATGAGAGTAAGAGGGTGGGTGGGAGAGAGAGAGAGAGAGAGAGAGAGAGAGAGAGAGAGAGAGAGAGAGAGAGACAGAGACAGAGAGAGAGAGAGACAGAGAGAGAGACAGAGAGAGAGAGTGAGAGTAGCCATAAGTACTGATCAAAAGATCAGATCAAGGCCTTGCGGCCTAAGACATCTGAGGACATATCTATCTAAATCATTCTCTGTCCTCGCAAATGACGTCACGAATTCTATTCTATTCTATTCTATTCACCCTGCTTCAAAAATCTCCTCGCAAATGACGTCACGTTTATTCGGCGTCAAATGATGACGTCACAGATTTTGCAAAATGGAGTCTGTTGAATTGTTTTCATTGAAACACCAAAATGTAAAAAAGTCACTTTCTTTTCAAACCTCGATTCTGAAAATTTGATAATATTGAATCGGACCTAACTTCCAGTCAGTGTGCAAAATCTCAAGGAAATCCGTCCAGTAGTTTTTGAGATATAGGCCGTGGAGACGGGACAGACAGACACACACACACACACACACACACACACACAGACAGATAAAGTCTGTAGGACCTCCAGTAAACCTGGAGGGATAAATCGGGGATAGGAGATAAATCGAGTGTTAAAAAGATAAATCGCCGTCGTGAATACGGGCCAAGAACAATAAAAATACAGCCAGAGAACTACCAGAATCGGCGATAGGCCTGGACGCCTAATCAAGACGAAAAATTCTTTTCTATTCTATTCACCCTTCTCAAAAAATCTCCTAGCAAATGACGTCACGTTATTTGACGTC
>JAWQFJ010005689.1:7500-20000 GCA_034096865.1 Theodoxus fluviatilis | reverse complement strand
CGAACTTTGAATATAATTTCCCCCTACCGCCTATGTACACATTCTTGACAGCTATAGAATAAAAGGTAAAAATATAGTCAACTGTAGAAAGATCTGCTCTGATTACTGCCTGCTCTATGAAATGTTGTTGCTTTCTACCCATTTCTGGAGTCTCCTAGTCAATATAGTACAGAATACTTTGCTTAAAATGCTGAGCAGAGAAATGCCTCTATAGTTTCCTGGGTCTAGACTGTCTCCTGCCTTAAAAATGGGTATGATTAGAGACTCGTTACAAGTCTGTGGGAATAACTGATTTGCATATATTATATTAAATAGTTTGGTGAGGCAGGGAATGATTTTATAGCATGCCACTTTTAGAAACTCACCAGGGATTTCGTCAATCCCCGGAGCCTTTCTATTTCTAAGTCTTCTTATGGCTAAATGAACTTCTTCCTCCCTGATGGGTGCATCCAGATCCTCATCAGTGATTAACACAGCTTCGTTCCCATATGTACTAAGATCACTGGATGGCTTTGCGACCTGTCTGAATAATTCACGAAATAAATTTTCCATGTGTTTATGTGAATCGGGGCATATTCTACTCTCCTATGGGCGATACTACGTACGACTGACCAGAATGGAGCAGGATTCTTCACATTATCAATGAGAGATTGGTAATCCTCTACAACCGATATTTGAAAATTTATCACGATTACGTTGTCCATACTGCACTGGACTTGTGAGAGGTCATAGTTAATAGTTTTCTTACACAATACGATGACGCCACCTAATCTTCTGCCTTGGTATGACAGTTTGATTGCTGGAGCATGAAATACATTATAATCATTAAAAATATTTTAAAATCAAAATTTTCCTGGGTAAAACTCTCAAGGTAGCAGCACACATCAAATCGAGCGGCGTAATCCACAAAGCCTGCTTCAGCTAGTCTTGCCTAAATGCCTTCTACATTCCAGCACAAAACACTCAGTGTTAAGGCTCTGTCTAATCTAGGTTCCTCTGCCATACTCTCCTCATCTCCACATTGCCTAATAATGCCATCTGTGCAGTGGGGTCGTCGGCCTACCCGTCATGTTTCATGGTTGGTGGCACTTAGACTGACTGGTGTGTTGTGCCTCAGTCTGCCCTTCCAGACATCCGCCCCTCTTGATGATTCACATGCCTTCTCTGCTCCGTCTCCAGAATTTCTATCTTTAGTTATACTCTTGCGTTTGTTTCTGTCTTCCATAGGATGTTCTCTTTGGTGTCTGTCAGCTTTGCTGCCCATTCCTTCACCGCCTGTTTCTCTAGTTCCTGCATCTCTGTCATCAGGGTGGTCCAAAAAAAATTAACCTTCTACAGTTATCAGACTCTCCCATCCTGCAACTGTGGGTCAAGGAGAAACGGAGCAAACTGTTCTCTGCAAACCGGGAAGAGAAAACAGGATTACCCACATTTACTGGTCAGTGTCTCCATGGTGCTGGGGATCTCAGTGTGATGAGGGGAAAACAGTGCGTCCAGATAGGAGGTATGAATAACTACTAAGCTGAAGCATCCGGGAGCTCCACACCACAGGTCTTTTAACCAAATTCTATAATATAAATCTAAGTCAAATTAATATTCGAAATGGGAGTCGAGCTAGGCGTATACCGGCAACGAATCGGAGTATATCAAACTCAGTTCCGTATGAAGAGAAGGAAAAACACGATACCGCAAGGCTCTGGTGAATGGTAGAATACTGAGTTTAGTAAAGTGATACAAATGATGCAAGAACATGTGCACTGGCGACCAGAAAGATTACCCCTGAGCAAGAGCAGGGCAGGGATACTGGGGTTTGTACTATACTCATCACTGATGTTGGTGTGCGTTCTAAAAACACCTACAACTGTGGCCAACCTACATGACCTTTCAAATCAACTTCTTCTACACGGAGACGTAGAAAGTAACCCGGGACCAAGACCAGGAGGCGACCAGGTGTCTCATTCTGGGAATATGAATCCAAACTGGCCAGCAATGACACACATGAGAGATGATCCGTGCTGGGGACACACACACTTAATACAGTTGACCACTGATCTTTTTAATATAATCAAGACCCTTGAAAGCGAACTGCAAGGAAGAAATGAAGCCCTTTGGACAGAAATACTACATCTAAAGAGAAATAATCAGTGGCTACATGAACAGCAGGTGGCGATGAAGAACTATGTTGACATGATCTACAGCAAAATGTGCAGATGCCCACAGGGGATGGAAACAAGTGCAGCAATTGAAGACAACTGTGGAGGAAATAATGTTCGGATGTTCGGCATACCAGAAGCACAAAATGAATCATACTGGGACTGCCTGTATCGGATAGGCCTCGTGCAGGAAGCACTACCTGAAGTACCATGGACAGAGAGAGATATAGTATATGTTAGAAGACTAGAGAACAACAAGAGCAAAGAGTTGAAAGAACCTCGTGCAGTTTTAGTCACCTTTTTAACGATGACTGACAAGCTGATGTTACTCCAAGAGGGACGTAACTACCTACGGCGAAAAGGAATCGGGGAAACTAACCCACAGGAGGAAAGAAACAGTCAAAACAACTACCAGCTTTCGAGCCGAGACGAAAACGAAGAGAAGATCACCGATCACCAGACCAGACATACAAGGAAGTTGGGGGGAGAATACCAGCAAGATATACAAAGCATTGTAGAGCACACGTACAGACGAGCCAAAAATGCAAATCAACGTAGACACAAACGCAGACACGATAAAAGAAACAGAGCAAATGTGCACAGGACCCTCATTACAATCACTATGAACGAAAAAATTGGGGATAACGAAAGTAGCAACACAAATGAAAAGGGAAAAGAAACTTATCAACAGCCGATGGGGGTAGAGAACAGGAGATTCCCAGGAGCAGAGATACATTCAACAAAAGCACAACCAACCTGTGGAAACAATACAGACGAACACGGAAATAGTCAGGAAGACGTCTTTACAAACAACTTCGATGGTGAACCAACGCCAACCGCAGAGACTTCAACACCATATGCAGATGACATTGACCAAAGCAGCATTCATGAAGACCATCAGAACGAAGATAGACTGACAATAACGCAAAGGATCAGTCATGGTCAACGAAACAACAAAACCCAACGTTCCATCCTTGACTGGGTAAAAACAAGTTTATGGACTCTGCCAGTCGGAGAGAGAGAGAGAGAGAGAGAGAGAGAGAGAGAGAGAGACAGAGAGAGAGAAAGAGAGAGAGAGAGAGATAGAGAGAGAGAGAGTGAGAGAGAGAGAGTTGGGGAGAGAAGGGCGGAGGAGTGAGGGAGGGTGGTATGAGAGGAAACGGCTAAGAGTAAGGGCTAGCACGGACTATATGCATGTGAATGAGCACTGTGAAATACGCTCCACACATCTGACCTGAAATCCTCCTGGGCCAAGCGTGCAAAACACAAAGTATGAGGAGAAAATTGAGACAGAAATCTGACGAATAATAAGCATTTCTTTTCATCACGCTGTTTCTGTCAAAAGCCCTGAAAACCCGTCTTGTGCTGTGTTGGTGCCTTGCACAACACAGTTATCTTGTTCGCAACAGCTGATCTATTTTCGTCTGCCTGCCAGTGACCCAGTCTTGCCTCGTGTCACGTGATATACCCGTCCTGCGGCCTGCACGCAGCCAATCATTCCGCGGAGGGTGCGACGCCATGCCCACCCTTCCGCCTGCAGTCAGCCACCCGTTAAAAGCAGCGCAGACAGACACACCCGTCCCTCCACCTGCAGTCGGACAGAGACAGCTGTAGAGAGAGAGGGAAGCCGACAGTTTGACTTTATGTCTGCACTGGGAAGGAGTTCATACTGCTGGTGCGACTGATTTCAGCATTTCTTTCTGTCTGGTTTTGGTGTCAGCACACAACAGACATGTCGACGTGACTTTATCAGGAAATTGATTCCTGCTTCACATGGAACGTAGTGCGTAGAGCGCAGGCAACATGAACACCCAACTGTCCACCCAGGCTGAAGTGTTGTTGCTGTGATCACTGATTTCTTTCCGTGGGCGGAGAAAAGTTTGTCAAACACCCTTTGTCTATTATACTTATGACCGATGCCTACATTCTCGTTTTCAATCCCATACTTTTCTGTCGACTTGTTGACACAATGATGAGTCTTCGGTAAAGGAGGAAAACCTGCCTGTGGTGACTGGTTCGCTGTGACAGTCAGTGACAGTTGAGAGTCTTTGTCGTTGAGTATTAGGGCAGTGGTTTAACCCAGTCTGTGGCACTTCCACCTTCACGTTGAAGTGCTTTTCCAGAAACTTCCTTATATGGTAAAAGTCAAGGGATTCTGAAACAAATATAGGAAAGACAATGTCATCGTCCTCATCTGATGAAACAGACCTGGTTACGTCAGCCACCCCGACAGAGCCAGCCATGGCGTCCTCCAGTGCTGGCAGCAGACAGACCCCTCCACCCGGTACCCCACCCACCTCCATGACGTCACAGGAAGGCCAGACCCAGTCCCCTGACCACTCTGCAAAGACAGAGAGAGGCACAGGGGGCAGGGGGAGATCCGGCAGACGTGGGAAACAGACGGAGGTCAGTGATACTTACCTGTCTGCTTTCTGCCCATTTCCTTGATGATGATGATGTTGATGATGATGACGACGATGATGATGATGATAATGATGATGGTGATGATGATGATGATGATGATGATGGTGATGATGATGATGAAGACGATGATGATGATGATGATGATGATGATGATGCTGATGATGATGATGATAATGATGATGATGATGATGATGATGATGATGATGATGATGATGATGATGATGATGATGATGATGATGATGATGATGATGATGATGATGATGATGAAGATGATGATGGTGATGAGGATGATGGTGATGATGATGATGATGATGATGATGATGATGATGATGATGATGAATAATGGAGTTGTACAGCTTATGAGCATTTGAAGGCTATGTGGGACCAATGGTCATGAACACTTACAAGGGCTGGTTTGAGTAACAGCAGGTCGAATCTCGATTTTCCTAGTAATTCGCCTCTCAGGAATTGCGTAGGGAGACGTGGTGGGTCTATGTTTACCCCGCAATCAACATGGGGAGTTTCCTTGGATTGCTGGGGACACAACCCGTCACAGTATTCTCTCTCTCTCTTTGTCTCTCTGTCTCTCTCTCTATCTATCTCTCTCTCTCTATCTCTCTTTCTCTCTCTCTCTCTCTCACTATTTCTGTCTGTCTGTCTATCTATCTCTCTATTTGTCTGTCTCTCTTTGTCTCTCTCTCTCTCTGTCTCTCTTTGTGTGTGTGTGTGTTTGTGTGTGTGTGTGTGTGTGTGTGTGTGTGTGTGTGTGACTGTGTGTTTGTGTGTATGTGTGTGTATATATTAATGAGTGTATGTGTGTGTGTGAGTGTGTGTGTGTGTGTGAGTGTGTGTGACTCTGTGTGTGTGTGTGTGTGTGTGTGTGTGTGTGTGTGCGTTTTAGTGTGTGTTAGTGTAAGTGTGTGTTTGTGTTGTTGTTGTGGTGGTGGTAGTGGTGGTGGTGGAGGTGATGGCGGTGGTTGTGGTAGTGGTGGTGGTGGTGAAGGCGGCGGCGGCGGTAATAGTGGCAGAGGTGGTGGTATGGGTGGTGGTGAAGGTGGTGGTGGTGGGGGTGAAAGTGGCGGTGGTGGTGGTGGTGGTGGTGGTGGTGGTGGTGGTGGTGGATGTGGTGGTGGTGGAAATGGTGATGGAGGTGGGGGTGGTGGTGGAGGTGGTGGTGGTGGTAATGGTGATGGAGGTGGGGGTGGTGGTGGAGGCGGTGGTAGTGGTAATGGAGGTGGTGGTGGTGATGACGGTGGTGGTGGTGTAGGCGGCGGCGGCGGCGTTAGTGGTAGTGGTGATGGTGGTGATGGAGGTGGTGGAGGTGGTGGTGGAGGTGGGGGGGGGGTGATGGAGATGGTGGTGGTGGTGGAGATGGTGGTGGTGGTGGAGGATGGAGGTGGTTTTGGTGATGGAGGTGGTTTTGGTGATGGAGGTGGTGGTGGTGGTATCAAAAATCGAAAAATATTCGATCGACATTGTCATCACTGACATTAATGTATGAAACTTATTTGAAAGTTGTTGGTGGTTACTTTCCGTCGAAACTCACACACGTATTCACGCCCACGCACGCAAGCATATAAACACACTCTGACACACGCACCCACGCACGCACGCACGCACGCACTTGTAGGTCGGAAAACAGATATTCCGCGTGATCGTCCTGGGGAAAAATTGTTTGACTGCAGATATCAATAGTTTTCAGTACCTCAATAAAACATTGTTTGCCTCGGAATCGGTTTTCGGTGGAGGGATGTGAAGGGCAAACTGAGAGCTGCCATTCGCGATGTGAAAACCTGATGCACTGTTGCCACAATCACAGAAGGGGCACATGAAGATAAGCGAGTGTAGGAGAATTATCACTGTATTGCCCCTCGTGTCGTGCACTGCGGCGTTCGAAGCTGCACGGTTCCCGAAGATGCGTCCTTGAGCAAGATGCTTCACTCACTTTCTTTCCCCTGCTCCAGGAGTAAAACTGTGCGCCTGTGAGGGCTGCAATGGCACTCTGTAGTGCGATCCACTCCAGCAAGCGGCCATGAGCCAGCATCGCGTTGTAATACTCCCCAGGGAGTGGAGTTAGCATTGTGTGCCTTATATTGAACTGTCTCTGTGTTTGTCGCCAGGTGCCAGTGAAGGCTTGATCAACAGGCCCAGTGATCAGGGGGTAAAGTGTGAAGTGGTTTGAGACCCGGATGTGGGTGAAGAGTCCCTGTAGAAAACCACACCTTCACCATAAGCTTTTATTGTGTGAACGTGCCCTGGCACGCATGTGCATATTTCTGTGAGAATTGATGAGAATATACTTGTGCATTTGTGGGAAAGCGAGTGTTTGAGATGCCTGTGCACACGCTGTCTCTCTCTCTGTTGCTGTGGATGAGCTCATGCTGTTGCATGCGAGTTGTCAGCTTGCTGGATACACATGCGTGCGTACATGCAACGTGCTTTCGTTCACATGCAAGTGAAGAATAACTTTCCCTCTCCTATTTGAAGACTTCAGGAGTACAAATAAACACGAAATTAAGAAAAAACATTAAACACAAGTGTTTGTGCGCTTTAATTAAAAACGATTCTTAAAATATATATGTTTTTGCCTGTCCGTTCGTCCATCCGTCCGTTTGTCCGTCCGTCCGCGTGTCGGTCTGTCTGTCTGTGTGTCTTTCTGTCTGTCTGTCTGTCTGTCCGTCCGTCCGTCCGTCCGTCCGTCCGTGCGTTTGTGTGTGTGCGTCTGTCTGTGTGTTTATCTGGCTCTATCCGTCTCTCTCTATCTCTCTCTCTTTTTCTTTCTCTCTCTCTCTCTCTCTCTCTCTCTCTCTCTCCCTTCTCGCCCCCCCTCTCTCTGTCTGTCTGTCTGTCTCTCTCTCTCTCTCTCTCTCTCTCTCTCTCTCTCTCTCTCTCTCTCTCTCTCTCTCTCTCTCTCTCTCTCATTACGCTTCACGCAGAACGCTTGAGGCAGGTGGAGGTTATGCATGTATCCGTATAAACAACTTTCCATTATGCTTAAACACACAACTATAGCCATCTATTTATAGATAATGCAAACATCCTCTGTGTTCAACCGCTCTCCTTTCCCGTGCTTGTCAGAAAGATTTTGTGTTTGATGCGTGTTTTTGGTCGCAGTTTTGGTTAAAGCAAGTACCGATTTCGGTTGACAACATGTGTTCAAACCAAAAAAAAAAGGAACTAAAATGGTACCTTTCACGACTAATGCGATTTGCATATTCATGACTTGAACGTTGCTAGCAGAAAAAGAGGAGATCACGAGAGAAACACATGTTTGCATACCCTAGCTTCTTATTTGAACAGAGAACTGCATACCCTAGCTTCTTATTTGAACAGAGAACTGCATACCCTAGCTTCTTATTTGAACAGAGAACTGCATACCCTAGCTTCTTATTTGAACAGAGAACTGCATACCCTAGCTTCTTATTTGAACAGAGAACTGCATACCCTAGCTTCTTATTTGAACAGAGAACTGCATACCCTAGCTTCTTATGTGAACAGAGAACTGCATACCCTAGCTTCTTATTTGAACAGAGAACTGCATACCCTAGCTTCTTATTTGAACAGAGAACTGCATACCCTAGCTTCTTATTTGAACAGAGAACTGCATACCCTAGCTTCTTATTTGAACAGAGAACTGCATACCCTAGCTTCTTATTTGAACAGAGAACTGCATACCCTAGCTTCTTATTTGAACAGAGAACTGCATACCCTAGCTTCTTATTTGAACAGAGAACTGCATACCCTAGCTTCTTATGTGAACAGAGAACTGCATACCCTAGCTTCTTATTTGAACAGAGAACTGCATACCCTAGCTTCTTATTTGAACAGAGAACTGCATACCCTAGCTTCTTATTTGAACAGAGAACTGCATACCCTAGCTTCTTATTTGAACAGAGAACTGCATACCCTAGCTTCTTATTTGAACAGAGAACTGCATACCCTAGCTTCTTATTTGAACAGAGAACTGCATACCCTAGCTTCTTATGTGAACAGAGAACTGCATACCCTAGCTTCTTATTTGAACAGAGAACTGCATACCCTAGCTTCTTATTTGAACAGAGAACTGCATACCCTAGCTTCTTATTTGAACAGAGAACTGCATACCCTAGCTTCTTATTTGAACAGAGAACTGCATACCCTAGCTTCTTATTTGAACAGAGAACTGCATACCCTAGCTTCTTATTTGAACAGAGAACTGCATTATCCATTTCTTATTTGAAGAGAAAACTGGATTATTCATTTCTTATTTGAAGACAGAAGTGAATGATTCAGTGACTCGATATCGTCCATGTGAATGAAATGGCCGCGCGATATTCATGAATTCAGCAAAATCGAAATCCATTATTTTCGAATCTTGTCTGCCTGCATATGTGCCTGTGCATGCGTGCATGCGTGTGTGCGTGCGCGCGCGCGCGTTTGTGTGTGTTTTGGTGTGTGTGTTGTGTGTGTGTGTGTGTGTTGTGTGTTGTGCGTGTGTGTCTGTGCGCGCGCGCGAGCATGTGTATGTGATATCCGTTTGTATGTTGGGCCTACTGATGAAAACGCACGATTCTGCGACTGTGTACTGGTGTCCGCGACACGAAAACCTGGTGTCCTCTTGCCACAAAGACACAAAGGACACCTGGAGATTTGTGGGTGCAAAGTGCCACTTCATTTCTCGCCTTCTCTCATACTGTCACATGACCTTAATTGGCATATATATAAAACGTAACAATGTTGCCAACGTACAGAGCAATCGAGCGTTTTTACGAACTGTCATAGCACTTGACAGGCTTTCATTTGACTCACCCTCGTATGTGTGTCTGTATTCGTCTGTGTATGTGCGAGTGTGCGTACATGTGTGTCTGTGTGAGTCTGTGTATGTGCGAGTGTGCGTACATGTGTGTCTGTGTGAGTCTGTGTATGTGCGAGTGTGCGTACATGTGTGTTGTTAGAGAGGAGAGGCGATACCGAAGTAGTCGTAGTCAGAACGGGGCCTGTGGCGAGGGCACCGTGACCTTGGCACACTGGAGAAGGAGCGATACGCTTCACAGATGTAGGTCACCTGGTTGTGAGACATCTTGTCCGACCTTTGCACACACCATGCATGCATGCGTACCCATGCACAAACACATGCATGCAACCTTACACATGCAGGGTGGGGAGATAAACCCTTACTGCCGTCTGCACCGCACAGCCACGCCTTTCCAGCAGGGTGGGGAGATAAACCCTCATAGCCGCCTGCGCTGCACAGACACTCGCTACGAGCCAGATAGAAAACACACCCGTCCGTCGCATGCAGTGGGACAGACAGCTGTAGAGGGAGTCGAGGAAATCTAATAGTTTGATTTGTCATCTGTGCTGCAAAAAAGCTCGATGAATGGGAGTGCTGCTGACACGACAGACTTCAGTGTGTAACTCCCTGTGGCCTTGGTGTCAGCACACAACAGACAGGGCGACGTAGATCTAGCTGGAAGGCGACTCCAGCTCCACACAGAGAGGACTGTGTAGAGTGCAACCACCAACTGCCCACTCAAGCTGACGTGCTGCTGCCGTCATCATTGATTTCTTACCGTGAGCAGATATTAAGTTGCCAAGCAGCCTACATTTCGTTATAGTCCTGGGCAATGCCTTGACTTTCATTTTCATTCCGTGCTTTGCATTCCCACTGCTGACTCGAGGATGAGTCACCCGAAAACGAGGAAAATCCGCCTGTTGTGACAGCCTTGCTGTGACAGTCAGAGTTGAGAGTGTGTGTCGCTCAGCGTCGAGCAAGTTATTTCACCCAAACTGAGACATTACGAATTTAATATCAAGGAGCTCATCTGGAAACTTTCAGTCCGATTGAGGGTTCAAGTCAAGAGACTGAAGTTCATGAAAGAAAGACAATGTCATCGTCCCAATCTGATGCAACAGACAAGGGGACACCAGCCACCACGACAGAGCCAGCCATGGCGTCCTCTAGTGCGGGTAGCAGACAGACCCCCCCACCCGGTACCCCAACCACCCCCATGACGTCACAGGAAGGCCAGACCCAGTCCCCTGACCACTCTGCAAAGACAGAGAGAGGCACAGGGGGCAGGGGGAAATCCGGCAGACGTGGGAAACAGCCGGAGGTCAGTGATACTTACCTGTCTGCTTTCTGCTCATTTACTTGATGATGATTAGGATGTTGAGGGTGACGATGATGATGATGATGGTGATGATGATGATGATGATAATGATGATGATGAGGAGGAGGAGGATGATGATGATGCTGCTGCTGCTGAAAAATATAGTTTTACAGCTTACCAGTCTTTGAAGACTATGTGAGACCATTGGTCACGAACAATTACAAGGAATAATTTGAGTAAGAGCAGGTCGAATCTCGATTTTCGTAGTTATTCGCCTCTCAGGAATCGCGTCGGTAGACGTGGTGGGTCTATTCTTACCCCCAAACCACAGGGGAAATTTCCTTGGATTGCTGGGGACACCCCCCGTCACATTCTACTCTCTCTCTCTCTCTGTCTGTCTCTCTGTCTGTCTCTTTCTGTCTGTATCTCTCTCTCTTTCTGTCTGTCTGTCTGTCTGTCTGTCTGTCTCACTCTCTCTCTCTCTCTCTCTCTCTCTCTCTCTCTCTCTCTCTCTTTCTCAATGTGTGTGTGTGTGTTAGTATGTGTTAGTGAGTGTGTACATTTGTGTGTGAGCGTGTGTGTGTGTGTGTGTGTGTGTGTGTGTGTGTGTGTGTGTGTGTGTGTGTGTGTATGAGTGTGTGTGTGTGTTGTTGTTGTTGTGGTGGTATTGGTGGTGGTGGTGGAGGTTTTGGAGATGGTGGTGGAGGTTGTGAAGGTGGTTGTGTAGATGGTGGAAGAGGTGGTGGTGGTGGTGGTGGTGGTGGTGGTGGTGGTGGTAGTCTCAAAAATAAAAAAACATTCGATCGACATTGTCATCACTGACATTAATGTATGGAACTTATTTGAAAGTTGTTGGTGGTTACTTTCGGTCGAAACTCACACATGTACACACGCACACGCACGCAAGCATATAAACACACACAGACTCAAGCACGCACGCACGCACTTGTAGCTTGGAAACCAGATATTCTGAGTGATCGTCCTAGGAAGTAATTATTGACTGCAGATTTCAACAGTTTTCAGTATCTCCGTAGAACATTGTGTGTATGGATTCGGCTTTGAGTGGAGGGATATGAAGGGCGAACTCAGAGCTGCCATTCGCGATGTGAAAACCTAATGTCCTGTTGCCCCAATCAAGAAGGGGCACATGAAGATAAGCGAGTGTAGGAGAATTATCACTGTATTGCCCCTCGTGTCGTGCACTGCGGCGTTCGAAGCTGCACGGTTCTCGAAGATGCGTCCTTGAGCAAGATGCTTCACTCACTTTCTTTCCCCTGCTCCAGGAGTAAAACTGTGCGCCTGTGAGGGCTGCAATGGCACTCTGTAGTGCGATCCACTCCAGCAAGCGGCCATGAGCCAGCATCGCGTTGTAATACTCCCCAGGGAGTGGAGTTAGCATTGTGTGCCTTATGTCGAACTGTCTCTGTGTTTGTCGCCAGGTGCCAGTGAAGGCTTGATCAACAGGCCCAGTGATCAGGGGGTAAAGTGTGAAGTGGTTTGAGACCCGGATGTGGGTGAAGAGTCCCTGTAGAAAACCACACCTTCACCATAAGCTTTTATTGTGTGAACATGCCCTGGCATGCATGTGCATATTTCTGTGAGAATTGATGAGAATATACTTGTGTATTTATGTATGTCAGTGAGTAAGCGAGTGTTTGAGTTGCCTGTGCACATGCTGTGTCTCTCTGCTGCTGTGGATGAGCTCATGCTGCTGCATGCGAGTTGTCTGTTTGCTGGACACACATGCGTGCGTAAATGAAAGATATTTTTGATCACGTGCGAGTCAAGAATAACTTTCCCTCTCCTATCTGGAGACTTCAGGAGTACAAAT
>JAWQFJ010005688.1:42500-44554 GCA_034096865.1 Theodoxus fluviatilis | reverse complement strand
GTTTATGTCCGGCAAGTGGTTTTTGTAGACAGACCACAAACTGGTTTGTGTTTCATACGGATCTAACCCATCAACGTCAATAATCTTCTCGTATAAGCTTTCTTTTTTCTTTTTTCACAAGAGAAAAAGACTAGGCCTGGTCAGAAGACCAGTATCCGTAAGAGCAATGCAAATACAGCCAGAGAACCATCAGAATCGGCAACAGGCCCTGGACGCCTAAGAAGGCCGAAGAATCTACTCTACTCTACTCTACTCTACTCTACTCTACTCTACTCTACTCTACTCTACTCTACTCTACTCTACTCTACTCTACTCTACTCTACTCTACTCATTGTTTTGTGAAAGTAGGAAAAGATAACTCTGTTTGACTCGATCTGGCTATTCCGTCAATTGAAATCTCGGGGGTGGGGGTGGGGGGGGGGGGGGGGGGGGTGTTCGAGTTAACGACCTACATAAATCAATTTTTTTTCAAACCTCGATTCTGAAAATTTGATACATTCAATCGGACCTAACCTCCAGTAAGTGTGCAAGATGCCAAGGAAATCCGTCCAGTAGTTTTTGAGAAATCAGCCGTTAAGTCGGGACAGAGAGACAGACATGCACATAAAATTACGTCACGTTATTGATGACGTCACAAATCTTGTAATTTCGTCATTCCATCAATTGACTATTTAGGGAGGTGCTTTCGAGTTTACGACCTTAAAAAACCACTTTCTCTTCAAACCTCGATTTTAAAAATTTGATACATTCAATCGGACCTAACTTCCAGTAAGTGTGCAAAATGTCAAGGAAGTCCGTCCAGTAGTTTTTGAGAAATCAGCCGTTAAGTCGGGACTGACAGACAGACACACACACACACACACACACACACACACACACACACACACACACACACACACACACACACACACACACATATATAAAGTCTGTAGGACCTCCAGTAAACCTGGAAGGATAAGACGATGTCATAATAACCAGCAATATACAGCCGAGCGCAAGTACATTGTCGCGGTTGCAAGGTAACTGGGTCACATGGCGTGACAGGCAACTCTTTACCAACATGACAACCCCGCCCGATCTCCGCCCATGGGAGAGACAGACATAGACAACGTGAGACGGACATTGAGAAAGACAGAGAGAGACAGACATAGAGACAGACACAGAGAGAGACACACATAGAGACAGACACAGAGAGAGACAGACATAGAGACAGACACAGAGAAAGACAGACACAGAGAGAGACAGACATAGAGACAGACACAGAGAAAGACAGACATAGAGAGAGACAGACACAGAGAGAGACAGACATAGAGACAGACACAGAGAAAGACAGACATAGAGAAAGACAGACATACAGAGAGACAGACACAGAGAAAGACAGACATAGAGAAAGACAGACATAGACAGAGACAGACACAGAGGGAGACAGACATAAAAACAGATAGATGCAGACATAGAGAGAGAGAGACAGAGAGGCAGACGTAGAGAGAGAAAGACAGAGAGACAGACATAGAGAGAGGCAGAGAGATGCATACATAGAGAGAGACAGAGAGATACATACATAGAGAGAGACAGAGACAGACATAGAGAGAGAGACAGACATAGAGAGGGACAGACATAGAGAGAGACAGAAACATACATACATAGAGAGAGAGAGCCAGACATAAAGAGGGACAGACTTAGAGAGAGACAGAGACACTCACAGAGAGACATTGAGAGCGAGAGCGACATTGATAAAGAGAGACATTGAGAGAGAGACATTGAGAGAGAAAGCGAGAGACATTCACAGAATAAGAGATTCACTGAGTGAGAGAGACATTCACAGAGAGATATTCACAGAAAGAGAGTGAGAGAGAGATAGAGAGAGACATACAGACAGAGGGAGAGACAGACTGAGAGACAAAGGGAGATACAGACAGACAGACAGACGGACAGACAGACAGACAGAATGACAGACAGACAGACAGACAGACAGACAGACAGACAGACAGACAGACAGACAGACAGACAGACAGACAGACAGACAGACAGACAGACAGACAGACAGACAGACA
>JAWQFJ010005688.1:0-32500 GCA_034096865.1 Theodoxus fluviatilis | reverse complement strand
GTTGTTGCAGCAGGAGGAAGTGCCCGCACAGACCCAGCGGCGCTTGTCTAATGGTGATGCCACGGTGAGCTCACTCCGCCGAGCCAATGACCACACAGACCACAATCTACTGACATGCTGTAAAGCTGCATCCACGCATCCACCAACAGCTTGAGGTGCGCGGCCAAACGCATCACAACAGGCCTAGACCTCGAGTGAGGACAAAGAAGCACATAAACCTTAACGCCAACAACATATCTCAGCCAACACTGTTTTAATGAAGTATTTGTTTGTTGTAACGTACAATGATAGTCTCCTTGTCCTTTAGATAGTATTAGATATTTATGCCATTCAAAATGACCGCTAATTTCAATATTTCGGTTTCTGTGAATGAATCTATTGTGTTTCGTTCCCGTGACGCTTCCACCCCTGCGAACACTGACGGTAGACATCCATGTCAGACGTAAACATTGTGAAAAGACAGTCTTTACTGATTGTGAGGTCTGCCTTGCCCTACTCACACACACAACACAGTGACAATACAGAAAAATCTCAAGCCTAAATCATTTCAGCATAAATAAGTACGAAAGAGAGAGAGAGAGAGAGAGAGAGAGAGAGAGAGAGAGAGAGAGAGAGAGAGAGAGAGAGAGAGAGAGAGAGAGAGATTGATTGATTGATTGATTGATTGATTGATTGCTTTATTGCAGCCGACGGCCCATCAGACAATTTTACAACATACATGCTATGTACATTCTATTTGTAAAATGTATACTTTACACATCATCGTTATGTTTGAGAGAGAGAGAGAGAGAGAGAGAGAGAGAGAGAGAGAGAGAGAGAGAGAGAGAGAGAGAGAGAAAGAGAGAGAGAGACGGACGGACGGATGGGTATACTGTTAGAAACAAGGATGGAAGTGAAGGATTATTTAATATAAAGGAGATTAATTGCAGGATAATGAGATACAGAACAACGCGCATGCACGCACGCAAGCACGCACACACGCACACACACACACACACACACTCACACACACACAAACACACACACACACACACACACGCACACACACACACACACACGCACGCGCGCACACACACACACACACACACACACACACACACACACACACACGATGAGACGCAGAACTCCTGCCTCTGTATCGATTGAGTCGACGTTCATTTCGCGCCGCGATGTTTAACAAGCTGTTCTGCAGCTCGCGTATGACAACAAGATGAAACGGTCTCTCCAGAGAGAACGGGCCGTCTCGCAGTCCTCGTTGTCTGCTGTGTATTGCCCGGATTGGGAGTAGAGCTATGTGGCAATTCCACTACGGCCCACTCTGGTAGAGCTGTAGAAATTAATCCATTACGTTTCTGTATGCCAATAGACTTGATGGATGGCAGGCGCAAATGATATGGAAACTATCCAAATGTGTGTGAAGTAGGATTAGCCGCACAATACAATTAAACGCTAGATTTAACCAGCAAAGCAGAGCACTATATTCCAGAAGGGATTTCAATAGATGAGACAGGAGGACTGACAGCAAAATGAACGGTAATAATAAGTTTTTGTTGTAACGACACAAGGGTTTACTAAATTTATGGATGGTCGATATAACGACATTTTGTACTTAGCGGTACTCTTCTATGTAGAGAGCGGTATTACGTAACAAAGCCGATCCTATTTTTACACATTGTTCACTGCAGTCTAATCTTGTAATGTCGTGTCAGTGAAACCTGGCCCTGCCAAACCGTATCCCACCATGCTGCAGATTGCTTGCAACACGCGCTTAAACAGGACAGGCTAGAAACAAGTTGATTCGTGAAGCGAAGTGAGGCCAAACAAAGTGACACAAAGAAAACAACAGAGACCACTCTGGGAGCGCAAACCTCCGCCAAGGAAGCCATACTTTTTCTTCCATGACCTGTGTTATCAATTAGGACAGGATGCTCCGCTAGCCAGTCCTGACACTACCACATTTAGTTCATTTGAGCGTCTGGTAGCGGTCTCTGAGTGCGGAACGCGCGAGCCGGCGTCATCAATAGTTTGACGTCATCAACTTCCCGATGAGTGATAAAATTTCTCTTTGTGGTGGTAATTCCGAAACGAGATAACTGATAACCTCCGAAATTTAATGGACTCTTTCTTGGGTAAAACCGTTATTTTGAACAAAATTTCATCAGAATCCGTATTTAACGTGTTGAGTTATTTTGCCGAATAACAACATAACAACGAACAGAAGGTAAAACAGAACCTCCTCGGCGGAGGGAATAAATCGAATTGTGGCGATTGAACGTGAACTGAGTCACAGCACAATCAGGTGGCTCTACTTTCAGTTGTTTTTCTGAAGATAACGCAAGACACTATAGTGCACAATAACATAACCAACACAGTCCATAGCCGAAGAAAACATCTGCCACGCTTTATAAGAAAGCGTTGCAAAGCTGTCGAGTACAACATACCAGGAGGTCCTTCATGAAAAGTAACGTTTACATACCAACCAGTATGTACATTTCCCCTGGGAAAAATGGAATAAACAAATCTCGCTGTGTTGAACCATCAAGTAGGAAATGTATGTCGGTCTTTCTGTGGAATAGACATGAACATTCAGGTAAGTTGACTGTTATGGAAAATCATTTGCAACTCGAACATTGCCGAAGAAGTAGGCCACCATTAACCTGTTTGAGTCCGAGGAGGACACACCTACTATTGATGGCTAATTACGTATCATTTGCTCAAGTAAGCATCTCGTTTGCCTTTCTTTTTTTGGAAATCGGTACTGAACTAGTTGCTACTGGAGAAGCTTGAAGCAGGATGTGATATTTGTGGAAGACCAGGATGACTGCGCCTGTTCCATGCTGGTTAGTCTTGTTGGAGAATCCTCTTTAGCAGTTTTCAGTCACAGTTTCCAACACCGCATGAAGTGCTCAACTAATAATTGATCATGAGTGTATTAAACACAACAAATCTCACGCTTCTTCGAGAATGATACAATGTGCAACTAGCAGCGGCAGCAGGCTTAGCAGCACAGAATGAACAAGTCTGCGTCAAGATTCCTACCCTGTTCTATCTCTTCGTCACGCTCATCAGTGGCAGTGCCTAGAGATGCGGGTATACCACAATGCTAAGACATCACCCCCTGCTTGGAATAGAACCCTTCGGATGCCTCAGCAAATGAGGTCAATCGATGGCAGGGATAAAGAGGAGGACATCCTGGCATCACAAGCTTCCCTCCCCATACTCACTTGAAGACCTTTATGGTCGACGGCGGATACTTTCCCCATGTCTTGCTTCCTCAGAAAGTATGTGCGAGGAATCACCTGGCACACCTATCGCTTAAATTGTCGTTGGTTTTCTTCAAAGGATACTAAAATCTTTCAGATAAATGTGAGAAAGCTACTAAGTATCAGGAGGAGAAACCATGATATGGATATGTTGCAATTGGTGCTGAAATCCGCGTAATGTGAGAAATAACAATACATGATAGAAAACATGAAGCAATGAACATTATCGATGGCTATAAGTTCACAAAGAGAAAGAGAGTGATACAAACTGTATTTGAGTTTGCACGAAAACAGTGTGTTATGCCATTGACAAGTAAGGATGAGTACAATGCAATACTAAACCTAGTTTTTAATTTGTTTTTCATGGTTCTGATCACAGAGCATATCAAATGTCAAATTGCATACATCTTTAGTTTGTGGCATGGCACACAAAGTGTTCTATTTGTTTGATTATGTTTAAAAAGTGATTTAAATAACTAAGCTGCTTGAGCCTCGTCAGGAACTTCTCCACTGCATAATGAATAAAAGCGGGTTAACGTTTTTTTCCGTGGATGCTAATTCCGCAGTCGAGTCATAACATTTCCCAATTACTGTACTGTTCTTTCCCATCGCTACGGATAATTATTAGCGGGAGACATGCAAATATTGATTTCTGACCTGCTTCAAAGAAAGTAGGCAGCTTCAGTTTTTGGAGATGTATAACTCATCACATGAAACTTGGTTTATTGATGGGCCATCAGTATCACCACAATATAATTTCGAGTCCTGTGTTAAGGACATCTTTTCTTTCCAGTGATTAAGTAAAGTGCATTGTTGCTCATCGATGACGAAAATGTTTTCAAACTTTGCCGGATAATTGGTTGACTGACTTGGTAGTTTTAAACTTTTCCACATTCTATTACCGTACTAAATGCATCGACATCATTTCCAGAAGAAAAAAACACTTTATGTGACCTTTTCAGCAAATTACAAACTGTCTGTAGCCTGTGCGTAGTTATGAAAAAAAGGTTGGAAGAGGACGCTCATTTAGGGGAATGTGGCTTTTTGAGTGTTTTCATTGATTGACAGCGACCCAGGTAGTATGCATCAGTCAAAGCCATATCTACCCAAGAGAGCCTGTTCCCTAGACGAGATCAACAAGCCGTGTTTTAACATGGTTCACAACCAAACTGCAACGTCACACGACTGAGAACTACGTCAACATGCTCCTGATCTGTTTCTGTGGAGAATAAGCCTTCTCGGTTAAGTCGGGTTGTAAAGTTAATTGGAAATCTGGATATGTTCAAATGCTTTGGGGTGAGCATCTATGCAGGCGTTCACTTCAAAACAGTTATCATGAATCGATATCACAAGAACATCTTTACTTTAATGCATTTTACTTTTTGTTATGATATCAAAGCTGTGATTTCAGTCCACAGAAAGGACACAGTACTTGTATTTCACGCACTTACTAAGTGTAATACCTTGATCCTTTGGTAGAAATACTCCATATTAGTTTTTTCATTGTTCTGTAACTCTGGAATTGAAGGTTGTTGTCACAATAAAATTATCACCGTCTAAGCACATTTATTATTGTTACGTTCCGACCTTTACACGAATGCTCAATTCTTCAAGTATCTCAGCGAGTTGGGGGGGGGGGAATAGACCCATCACGTCTCCCCACAAGATCGTGAGAGGTGAACAGCTAGCTACATCCAGACTTGGCTTGCTCTGACTCTAACCAGCTTTTGTCAGTTTCGCGGTTAATGGCCTCACACAGCCTGTAAAGCTCTGTCCTCCTTTCTTCTCTTCCTTCCTTTTCCTCCTGTTCCTCCTTCTCTTTTTCCTTCTTTTACTCCTCCTCCTCCTACTCCTGACCTTCTCTCCACCACCACCCCTCTCCCCCTTCCTCTCCTCCTCTGTAGCCTCCTCCTCCTTAACCCTATTTTTCTCCTCCTCCTGTTGTTGATGCTTCTCCTCTTAACTCCTCCTCCTCCTCCTCCTCCTCCTCCTCCTCCTCCTCCTCCTCCTCCTCCTCCTCCTCCTCCTCCTCCTCCTCCTCCTCCTCCTCCTCCTTCTCCTCCTTTTCCTACTCTTGACCCTCCTCTGCCTTGACCCAACTTCTCCTCCTCGTTCTCCTCTTCCCCCTCCTACTGCACGTAATCTCCCCCACCCCGTCCTCCTCCTCCTTCTTCTTCTCTTCTCTTATTCACCTTCTCCTCCTCCTCTTGCTCCTGCTCCTTTTCCTGCTGCTTTTTCTCATCTTTTTCCCATCTCCTCTTCTTTGTCCCAACATTCCCTCCATCCACGGTCGTTCTCCCACATACTTTTTGTTGAGCTGAAGAGATACAGGATACGCCGGTCAGAAATTGGGGTCAGGCAATCTTAAAATAGCGCTGGCAGAGAGAGGCATGTTGGGCAGCTCACGCTCCCTAACTGGGGCCAGTGGCTACTTCTGGAATGTGAACATTTACTTCCTCATATACTGGATGGGTATTTGATTTGAATGTGCAGACATGTCACTGTAAGAAGACTTTGTGAATGTTTGTATCAAAATATTGTGATAGTTACAGCCCTACAAGAAGAGATTCAAGGCAAAATGTAGACTGTCTATTAGGGTCTGCAACGAAGCTGGAAATCAGGAGTTATTGCCGCTGATGCTCTTTCGCGCGGGGAACCAAAAAGTGGTCTCTGGTCAGTACAGAATGGCTTCAGAACGCAGTGAGAGAGTACCAAGAGGTGTTCATTTTTGTTGTGTTTGCCAGTGCTACCGTGGCAAAGTGATCGTTTATTGTCGCAGTAAGCAGGCATGAAGTGACGAAGCTAGGTTCGAGCTTGCAAGCAGATGTAACTAAATAATGGCGTGGATCGGTGCAGTGTAGTGCTGTTGAATACTAGGTCTCTCTCGTTCTCAGCATTTCTGCTGCAGGAATGCAGTGCATGATAATTGAACAGAGCTCGCGCCAACTGCATTGAGTGATTGACTCGTTAAAAATATCATTAAATGCACTCGCATATTCATTGTTGTTGTTGCTGTCCTCCTCATATTTCCGTGTTCGTCTTTGTTTATCCTTTTTGTTGATGTTACGAATCGCATCTCCTTACGCGAAACGTGAAAAAATTTAAACTATAGTCTATAGGTATCAAGGCTTGACTCGCTCTTAGTCTCATTTGCTCCAGTTATGTTCTTGTTATTGGTCTTAACTAGCCGTCATAGGCTAATATTAAGCAGTAAAGCTCCATTCGTTCGTTCATTCATTCATTCGTTCCGTCGGTCATTATGTATATTAATGCATTCGTTTGTTCGTTCATCCCCATTGTCTGCATGTACAGGTTGATGCGTCTGATATCACTCATTAAGACAGTTCTTAACCGGGTATATCTTTGACTGGGCGAACACTTAGCTCAGAAACTTATCCTGAGAGTAGGTAAAGCATATATGCAAACAGTTTTCTGTCCGAACTACACAGTTACACGAAAAGCTGTCTAGTAGTGAGTACTCTGTAGCCTAACTTTTAACTTGATTCGATTTCGACGCACAACTCAATATGAATAATGTAGCAATATTCATTAACTATTGATGTACTCTACTTTGTGCTTTGAGACATTATTACCGTTATTTAAGTACGGTGCCTATGTTTGTGTATCAGTAATCCTGAAAATGAGCGTTTTGTGTTCGAGCTGAGGACAATATGGCGGTTGGTGCGCCCTGCCAGAGCAAGCCATGGGAATACTATATATATGTTTCAAAGGAAAGTGTTAGTCCGGTTAAAAACGGCCTGTTTAGCGCATATTCCCTTGTAAATGCTTGTGTTGTAGTGGCCACACACAGGTTCAACCGTGAGTCCGTTATGCAAGGGGGGAGGGACTTTGTGAGGAGATTGACACCCCACAGGCTGCCACAAGCTCGGGAGGGGAGTTCACGACTACTCTTATTCTCAAAACAAAATAGTTGTACAGGTCTGCATCCCGAAAATCTGCAGGAAAATCCACTGCCGAACACCATCCTGTCTTGAGACTGACTGGATCAGGAAGTTTTTGGCCCGATGGTGTTGTTAGTTTTGGAAACTTTGGGGCCAAAGCGTCGACACAGTCTATGTCGGATTCCCCCGCCGATTGCTTTGTTTACCTTCAAAGCAATACAGCCCTTGACCCTTTGAATTAGGTCTGCTTTCGTACCCGACAATGGCTGTTGCATTTCCCGTATGAACTGCTTTAATTCCGGCATACGCCATCGTTCGAAATTTGCAGTGTCCATTACCGCCATAGTTACAATAATGCAGTGTACTGACCAAGCAGGCGCGATAACTCTTGCGCTTAGCTTGTCAGGGGAAGCAACAACCCCCGTTGCAGACCCTAATAAATGGTATTCAATACCTAGGGAGGGAGGGAGAGAGAGGGAGAGGGAGAGAGACAGAGAGACAGAGAGAGAGACAGACACAGAGAGAGAGAGAGACAGAGACAGAGAGAGAGACAGAGAGAGAGAGAGAGAGAGACAGAGACAGAGACAGAGACAGAGAGAGAGAGAAAGAGAGAGAGAAAGATAGAGAGAAAGAGAGATAGAGAGAGAGAGGGGTGAAGAAAGAGAGGTAAAGAGAGAACGAATGAACGAACCGGTTTATTGCGGGGGCCTCAGACCCATTGCAAAGTACAAATATTACAGGGTATGCAATCTTTCAAATGTAGCACTTCCCTAAAGCAAATTAAAAGGATGGACAAGTAACAAGGATTACATCGAGAGCTACCGGTAAACACTAACAAGAATCGAATCATTCCTGTAATCAAGGAAGATAGTGGCAGCCTCAGCTCTTCGTCGGAATGCATGGTATAAATACATCGCTACAGTTCTTACAGTGGTTACATCACATGCTGACAGAAGATATATAATGGGATCAGTGATATCATTCTGTATACATGGGAAATTGTACTTCTCTCATAGATCATACATGGCTGGACATTGTACTAAGAAGTGTTTTTCATCTTCATCTGATTCCATACACACAGGACAGACAGCTGAAGAGTTGGGAGCACTGTATCTGTGCTTATGTGAGAAAAGTTCACTTATGCCAAATCTAAAACGGATCCAAATATCTCTAAAAACCTTCTTATCCAGTATGTAAAGATATGGTTCTGTACAATTAATCTGTTTAAATAGTCTATAAAAAGAATATCTGTCGCTATCATGAATACCATTTTCCCATTGGTTCGCATATTGATCAATCATTTTGCTTCTGAGTAACTTTATAAATGATGATTCATTATCAACTATTTGGTTTTCCCATTCTCTATCAAAGTTGTATTTCAACAAAATACTTTTCATACCTGAAGCCCAGTTGGTTTGAGCACCGGTGTCAAGAGACTTGTACATTGAGGTGAAGAGAGAGAGAGAAACAGAGAGAGACAGAGAGAGAGAGAGAGAGAGAGAGAGAGAAAGAGAGAGAGAGAGAAAGAGAGAGAGAGAAGACAGCCAGACAGACGAGACTGACACTCTTGTGTTCAGTAAGAATAAGGTTTTCGTTCAGCGTTCACCAATGGCGTTCATCTTCATAAAGGTGAACAATTATGAGCAATCGTGAACAATTGTGAACATAGTTCGGCTTCTTGTGGATGCCAAGTTTCAGATGACATGAGAAATGAGAGTATTAAGGGGGATAATTGTGACTACATCTTCAACTTGCACAGTCATTATTTGTGTGACTTTGTGCTTCCTCTTCGTGAATGCAGTATTTTGGACGGCGAGAGGTTGGGAAAGAAAGTGAAAATCTCAGTGCACAAATAAGATGGCTCTTTCAACCTTTATAAATATCACTGTGTGAATATTGCTTTCATATTGTTCAGTATGGACAGTTGTGACTGCAGTTTACCTCCTCTTGGACATACACCTATGGATGGCAAGGGATGATAAATGGATGAATTTAATGATGAATCAGATAGGACCCTCTTCTTGTACGCCGCTGCTCTGTCAAATCATGTAGGCCAGTGCATGCAGTCAAATCGCATTTTATTGCTATTGCTCCACTAAATCAATGAAAGTTTGCCTCTGACAGTTTAGGCAGGAAAAAACCCCGAATCGATATGTAACCGTAAATTAATCGGTGGCGAATTTGTTAAATGTATTCATGATTAGTATCGTTACAAAGCACATGTTTTCAACTACATGCTCCACTTATTAGAAATATCATTAAACGTGAGCGCAAGACGGTATTACACAGTGTGTAGAGGTACCCCCAAAGCTCTCCCCAGGCTGGCTGTCACTTGCACGCTGCAGAGGCTCCCTGTCAGCTGCGACCTAGGCATGTTTTTTGTAAGCACCGCTATCAACAAGGCCTGGAACAGTAGCTTCCAAGATACCACACAGACATAATCCGAGGATGTTTTCACGGAAATAGAAATTGGTTACGTCAAACTGAGAGCAGCAGCAAGTCTGCTAATAGCTAGTCTTCAAGTACACCAAGTATGAGCTTCAGAATAACTTTGACCATGTTCATAGAAGTCATTAACTTCCCAGTAAAAATGTATAAAACAAATAGCAAGCGGAACAGTGCCACACAGACTTAACCCGAGGCTGTTTTCACGGAAATAGAAATTGGTTTCGTCAAACAAAGTGCAGCAGCAAATCTGCTAATTACTAGTCTTCAAGAACGCCAAATATGAGCTTCAGATTAACTTTGACCATGTTCATAGAAGTCATTAACTTCCCAATAAAAATGTAAAAAACAAAGAGCAAGCGGACTCCCGAGGCCGTGCCACAGTGCGTACGTGATAGCTCCTCCGCTCTAGAGATACGTAGTTTGCTTTCGCCTAAGTATCCCCATTCTGCGCCATCCGTCTTTGTTCTCCTCTTCGGTGACAATATCAGATGAGTCTACGTTTCTCATCTTTAGCCCTCATGACAATTGTATGTGGCTTGCATCTGGTATGCTTCTATGGTTCCATAAGGTACTAGTTGGTTTACCCGTCTCCACCTTTTCCCATCTCCACCTGTTCCCGTCTCCACCTTTTCCATTTCCCTCGTCCCCTAAATAACCATACCGTAGATACTTTCCCACCCCCAACATACCCCCCGGCCACACCCCCCCCCCGGACTCACCTCACAGCCTCACACATCCCCCCTCCGCGGTCTCACCCCCCCCCCCCCCGGGTCTCACCGCACCCCCCGGCATCACCCCCCCCCTAAATAACCATACCATAATACTTTCCCACCCCCCACCCCTTCACATTCACCAAACATCAACGCGTAATGAGATGAGATGAGCTCAGAGCCGTAAAACCTCGTGCAACACGAAGCACACTTTGGAGCCGAGTTGCCTCCCTTTGCCATCAACAGTCCCATGACTAAAAAGTTCCAGAGGGAATATCTCCGGAACGGGAGGTATGCCTTCCAAAACGCAACGACTACCCCCATCCAGTCACAGGGGAGCGACTTGCCAAATTTCGCGGAGATCCGTGCACGGGCGACCGAACGCATAGACCAGACAGACAGATATTCGCACAGATAGACAGGAACCGTTTGGGTTTTTTATATATAGAGATAGAGGCTTTTGCCTGCTGCTCATTGTCGGGCATACTGAAAGTATTATCAAGATTCCAAGATCACTTGCTTTTTTGATGACCTGTAAAGAGGACCTGCAATGCTACTGTATTAAATATTTTCTTAGCTTACCAGTCTACTGTGCAGACAATAATGAATCTAATACGGACACTTATGAAGTCTACAAATGGTAACTACAGACCAATATCATAACTACACGGTGTCTGAAAACATTGTTATCAAATCTTTTGTAGTAGGAATGGCGGGACCGTTGGCGTAAGCAATTATAGTTCAGTTCAGTTCAGTTCAGTTCGATTTCTCTCTCTCTCTCTCTCTCTCTCTCTCTCTCTCTCTCTCTTTCCCTCCTCTACCCCGTCTCTCTCTCTCTCTCTCTCTCTCTCTCTTCACCACCACTCCTGAGAGAGAGAGAGAGAGAGAAAGAGAAAGAGAGAGAGAGATTAAGGAGACAAGGAGACAGGGGGTGGGGTGTGTGAAGAGGGGCTGGTGGAAGGAGAAAGTTTACTCGTGTACTGCATCTTCAACTATTGCCGAGGCATCCTCCACAAATGATGAGTAGTAATGAGAAGGGTCGATTTTAACACAACATTATGTGGTCGAACGCACATCTGCAATAACCCACACAGAATGACATCCAATTATTATTACGTGCTCGATCTCCGCCTTGTGCACAGTCACATCAGCAGCGAGTCTCACAGAATTATTACGTGCTCGCTAGCTCACATTCACAATCTTGGACGGTTACTCCGCACGCAGAATGACAATAGTGTATGAAGAATCGACAAATTGGTGCACATAAGATGCTATCAGCTGAACTGGGTCACGATAAACATCATACTATTATTTGTGGCAGTCAACGAGGCCATGAGGCCCTATTTCGAGCATAAACGCCTATGTAAAAATGTAGCCAGTCATCTGCTGTGGCCTGTCAACTTGCATGGCCCACCAGCATCGCGGTCTCATCCGCACCCCTCTCCTCGCACGAATCTACTATTGTGACCCGTCAGTGGAAGACATTCCCAAAAGAGTAGGGAAATGAAGGCTCGTACTCATTTTTACTCAAACCAGCTCTAGTGAATGTTTGTGCTCAATGATCTTCCATCGTCTACAAAGGCTAGTGGGCATTAAACATTCATTCATTCATTCATTCTTTCATTCATTCATTCATTCATTCATTCATTCATTCATTCATTCATTCATTCATTCACTCACGCACTCACTAATTCACTCATTCATTCATTTATTCATTCATTCATTCATTCATTCATTCATTCATCCGTCCAATAACGGCACATATATTCGAGCCAGAGCAGACAATGTTGCCGCAGGTTCGAACAGCCGACTTGTGACATGACTCAACCTGGCCGAATATGCTTGCATGTTTTGACCAAATGAAATGTCCCCACTGGGCATAAGTGGCATGCATGTGGAGTCCTTGGCGATACGACATTAAATATTGTGCAAGTGTCGTCTCTTTATGATTATGTCTCAGATGAAGCTTGGTTCCAAGCTAGACTTTTCACGACAGGTCAAAAGACGTATCCGAAAGCAGGCTTTAACACATTGTTCTTGTATTTTTTATTCCATGTTGTTTTACTGTGTATATGACACACGGATTATGAGCCTGGGGCTCGCACACTACTTCCTGCTTGTCCATTTGATGCGCATTTAGCTTGTGTTTACTGTGAGTGACATTTAACATTTTGCTCTGTCCTTGGTCTTTCATCAATTCATCATCTTCTGACGGCCGGTGTTGAGATATATAGGTGCACTATAGAGTAATATGATCCGTCCATTTTCCGTGTTTCTGCAGCGTTAAGTAAAGAACCCAATCTTGCATTAAGATTTACGACTACAAAAAAGCACCAAAAACACGTTAAGATGACGCCCCAGAACAATTGGCGAGGCAGACATAGCCCAAGGCTGCACTTAGTCTGCGAGAAGGCGTTACTGGATGGAATCATATTCACTGTGCAACCACTATCACCATCCCTTATTGCAGCAACTATAGGCCGAGGATCAAATGGACTGTTCCGGAGACATCATGTCACTTTCTGAGTCTAATGGTGAGGATGCAGCCACCGTCCTCTCGGCTGCCTCCGCGGTCTTTGAAGTCCTTGATCAGATTGCATACATTACCGCGACACGCGGTAGGAGCACTTCAGTTCCCAGTGTTAATGGAGTTTAACCGTGTCAATTTGCTTCAGTAACTGAGCTGCCACCGACTGACCCGACGTGAAGAGAGGACCGTGTGGCGTGAAGACCGAGAGAGCACCCTTACCTCCGTATGTCAATACAGGGTGAAAGGACCCATGAAAATCACTGATAAGAACATAGTCCATTCTAACTGTGCCTGCAAATACGCAGCATTTCCAGAACGCAGAGAAGTCAATACAAAATGCAGACATCTTTTTTCGAGTTAAATGTCAGTGAATGGAGTTTTCCCTTATTTGAAATAGAAACTATTTTCAGCATGTGTTAGTGATCATGAGAGTATTTTGCAGAATGAATGTCTATATCCTCTCTGTTCCCCTATGCAAAAATATTGGTGTGTGGACGGATGGGTGGGTGGATGGGTGAGAGGGTGGATGATTTATTCATATATACATAGATGGATGGAGGGATGGATGGATGGAGGGAGGGAGGGAATAAGGAATGAATAAATAATACATGGATGGATGGATGCATGTATGTGTTATGAAGATTGTGCAATGTGCTGGAATGTCGTGGCGCATTCGAGCTCTTACGTCAGCACGTTGCCTAGTTACGTGACGGAGTAAGAGCAAATTCGTCTCTCGAAGTGTCACGTGACGTCATTTGAGCTGCTTCCAGATGGATTCTGGTTGATGTGAGAACATTCTGGAATCTGTAAAAAGGTATATAAGGCGCGACGAAGATACGAGCGAGAGCGTACAATACAAGAGAAGTGAGAGTGGGAGGAGAACACGGTGTCAGTCCTCTTCTCTATGGAGTGATCTAGTTCTCCGAGATCAAGTCTCGAGAGTGAAGATGCAGCGTCCTAGGAGAGCGCAGGACAGAGACAGAGGACACGTGTAAGGGCACGGATATGGCGATGGTGTCCTCCGAGATCCAGTCTCGTGACTAAAGTTATCATGATAATGCTGATCACTGATTTCGACGCTGTGTATCGACCAGTGCGTGAATAGAGTTTATTTAAAACGACCCTCGGATGTTGTGGACTTTAACTTCCCGGCACAAGCTAGGAGAACTCCTGTACAGACAGGACTTCCCGGCACAATCTAGGAGAACTCCTGTACAGATAGGACTTCCCAGTGCAAGCTAGGAGAACTCCCGTACATATAGGACCGGCGCAAGCTATTAGAACACCCATACAGACAGGACTGTCCTGCACAAGCTAGGAGAACTCCCGTAGAGACAGGACTTTCCTGCACAAGCTAGGAGAACGCCCTTACAGACAGGACTTTACGAAGAAGACACGTCGCAACACATGGATACATGGATGTTACTTTTATTGAAGGTCGTGGGGTTTTGGCTGGGGTGTGAGCAAATCAAGATTTCCTTTTCCTATGCATTCGCCCGGCACAAATGATGTGGGGAGATGCACAGGGTTTATCGCTCCCCTTGTCCTCAGAGGCTTCGGGCAAATGACATCTTACAGACCTGTTCATTGATGTAAGGGAATCATCGCTGTTTTACAGTGTCTGCGGTGTACAAGGGTCGTATCGACACGAAGGAACAAAAACAACAGGTTGCATCAAAAGAGCTTCAAACCCAAATTCTCGACAGACTTCAAAATGGTCAAAGAGAAATAAAACAATGGTTTCATAACAATTAATGACAACACGAACAAGCCTTCCATTATCGGTACATTTGTTGTACATTACAACAGTTAGTTCAGTAACAACGCCATTTCTCATCGGAGCCGACACGTAGCCAGTTATAGCTCGTTTTATCAAAACAGTGGACATTACTCTATGAAACCGTTAGATCCAGTCTGTGGGAGCTGTTATTACCTCTACCGCGTTATACATAGCTCGATCTTTCTGCGGCTTGGAGCACATATAGGAAGCGTTCCGCTCATCTGCCTTTTCATCACATCTCGACTCGGGGTAATGACTGGCCAGTGAGCAGCAGGCGTAGCAGACCTGTGATGTCAGTTTTTAGCCATGCCCACGCGCACCCTGCTTTTCTGGAAGCTGCCTTTGTGCCAACGAGGACATTACTTCCAGTCGACCGGTTCCCGCATCAGCTGCTCAACCAGGCGCGTGGGGCAAATGCTTGGGTCGGGGTAAGGCGAGAGGAAATGGCGGTTGCCCCCAAGGAAAGGACACTCCTGCAAGGCCGACCAGCCTTGGTTGTCTAGGAATGGGGACGTCTAGTGGTCACGAGAAGATCCTCCTCTTGCAACATGCTTGGCATCGATCTTCGATTTGTTCTTCCCCATTGACTACCCTGCAGTCTGAAGCACCAGAGGATACCGAAGAAGGTGGTGGGCGACTGGGTCATCTTTTCACCAACGGTGCCGTCTTTTCTAAGGGTGGAATCGAAATATGGGGAAGACGTGGTGTAACCTCTTAGCATTTTAAGGACGCTATGATACTCGAATATACTGCTACCGATTGTACCAGAAAGGAACCTCTATTCATGTCCTCAATTCGTTAACTTCTTGTCTGAAGAAGTTGTGGCACGGATAAAGAGAAGATGGAAACGGTTGAGAAAATCGTCAGAAATGGAAGATATACAGTTCTGAAGACCGTAGTGAAAGTATTGCTGGGAACTTGTCCAGTCAAATGAATAATGATTTCAAATAGTTATGTTATCATCCTGTGAGCAAAATGTCTTTACTGTGCAGACTGTTTATCCTGGGCGGGGCCGGAGCAAGGACCCGTATTTTGCAAACTTTGTGAAAGATCGTAACCAGGAACTGACGACCCAGTGTTGGGCTTCAGATAAGTGCAGTACCCACAACACCTCTCATTTATTTCTTTTCAAACAGTGTGCGATGCGTGTTGTATTAAAAAATTACCTTATTCCTGGAGCATTTCACTGCTTAGATAAAGCATGCATTTCGAAAAGACCGTGGCTGGAATATATCTGACGTCGTTCCACGAAGGCGATAACAGCTGAAACGATTGACATCTTTTCGTGTGCAGCCTGCTCAGTGAGGGATCAAAGTTGCAAATCGCATGTCTCTGAGCAAATTGAGAGTTTTGCTTTTCCTGGACAGTCGATTTTCAGCGCCAGAGCAGTCAATTGAGGTCTGGGAAATTCATACAAAAACATGAATATAAGGAATGAATTCAGTTCACTCTCTCAGAAATGAGAATTTGATGGAATAATCTGTAATGTTTGAATAACTTTCGAGTCCTATAGCTTTCGAAAGTTCTTACCATTTGGCAACGAGACACTTTATTAATTTGAGCAAGTTTGCATTTTGCAGGTTTAAGCAGCTGAATGCTGAACATGGATGAAAGCACATGAGCGGTTTTGCTCGCACGCTCGATGATTCTGATCAATAACTCGCCTTTTCTATCACATGGACGGTGCAGTCATAGATGAAATACACGAAAGAAACGAGAAAGTTTTCATTTTGGCTTCATCTATGTAAGAAATAGGTTTGCACTGCCTCCGTTTATATAGATGGTATGGGAAATTGAGGGAAAAATAGTAAATATATGTAATAGCGGTTAGTATTTCTCGAACAGTGCAAAGGTAAATTTTCCTGACGATAGCATTTGTATTTCAGAATAATCGTTGAGATTTTTCAGTTTTTCAATACGGTTACACAAATTAACCATTGAATTTCTCACATTGCTGGACATTTACACACACGCGCGCGCGCGCGCGCGCACACACACACAAACAGAGAGACACGTAGAGAGACACAAAGAGAGACAGAGAGAGAGAGAGAGAGAGACACAGAGAGAGAGGCAGCGAGAGAGAGAAAGAGAGAGGCAGAGAGAGAAAGACAGAGGGAGAGAAAAAGAGTCAGAGAAAGACACAGAGAGAAAGAGAGCGTCAGAGAGAGCGAGAGAGAGAGAGAGAGAGACAGAGACAGAGACAGAGATACAGAGAGACAGAGAGAGACAGAGACAGATAGATAGAGAGAGAGAGACACAGAGAGAGAACGCGACCGACATACAGAGAGAGAGAGAGACAGAGACAGAGAGACAGAGAGAGCGAGAGAGAGACACAGAGAGACAGAGAGAGAGAGAGACAGAGAGAGAGAGACAGAGAGAGAGAGAGAGACAGAGAGAGAGAGAGAAAGAGAGAGGTACTCTATTAGATGATTTTGTTCTTCAACAAGTAAATCATTGTGAGCATCTGGAAAATAATACGTTTGATTATAAAAACTGAATATAATTTTCTAAAAGCAATGACTTTGTTGCAATCTCCGCTATGCACATCAAGTAATGTCGGTCAGATAAATGAATCAGTTTTGCACTTTGATCCCAGAAGAAGAAAAAACTTCGACGGTGGTGGGGCATTCGGACTCTGTGGACAAGCATCAGAAAACGAGGACTATTCCTTTCAATCTATATTTTGTAGATGTTCTCTGCTATAGAATGCGATGCACGGATTCTTTGATCCGTTTGATATGTACAACGTGTAGTGCATGTTGATTGTAAAGCTACGCAAACAGCAGAGTCATTTAGATCATATCTTCAGAAGTATCCAAATGACAAAAACACATGCATGGCGTTATAAGAGCTGCCTCACGTATTGAATATCTGTGGTGAGTTTGATTCCAATAATGGACTAGTTCAATTGAAGCAAACAGGGTTTCTTTTCAATTCAATTCGTCATTGAACTGCAAAGGGAATATTTTACGTGGGTTCGATGATGCTACATCAACAACATACTTCATTACTTAGTCTTATAGCTTTGAATGTCTCGAAGTTTTCAGCTGTGGTCAAGACACGGAAAAGTTTTGTATATGTATGATGTGTTTTATATCACACATGGCTTTGATTTAGGTTAGACAGATCTGGAACTACGTGTCTTTTTGATGACGCAAAAGAAGGAATGTAACTACTAGAATGAGTTTGTGGGTGCATCCTTGTATCCAGTACCTTTCTAGATTTCTAGAGTAGATCCAGAAAAAGTGTTTGCTAGACTGCATCGTCTCTATCCCAGTACATACATTCGTCTGAGGAAAAATTGGCACGTAGAGGGAAACCACTTTCGACCTTGTTTATATGCTATGTCAGAGCAACACCTCATCAACCATAAGCCTGTATATAGCTGAGTGTACCTGTAGGTTTTCGCTTGTTTTTCGATGAGAGACATCACCAAAAATATGCTGTTAATTTTTTGTACTCAATACACTTTTTTATACTAACCCTGATTATTTTAAATGAAGAACAAAACTTTTTCCGGACTGATTTGATGTTTCTATATCTTGTAAAGTCACATTCAAGTGGATGGAAAAAAAGCTCTTATTACACTATTAATATCCAGATATCTTAGGGTTTTTGACGCGGTGCAGTCGGAGAAACCGACTCAGTTTGAATTGTTCGTGTATCTGATGGAAAGTCAGCAAGAGTCGCTGAGCAATTTTCCACGAGAGAAACTTAATAATAATAATAATAATAATAATTTATTATATTTATAAAGCGCCTTTCCAGAGGTTCTAAGCGCGTGACATATATACATACATATACCAAAAATAAACATACAACACACAGTCTATACATTTAGTCATCCAGTCATAGTCAAACACATGCATTCAGATGTACACAGTCAGACTGACAATATACCATACAAATATTTACACAGATAGAGGAGGGGGGGGGGGGGGGTTGCGGCAGGATTCTAACGAATTCACAAGTAATATTGTTGAAAAAGGTAGGTTTTGAGGTTGGATTTGAAGGAAGAGATGGAGGTAGAGTGTCAGATATTGTGAGGGAGAGAATTCCACAGTTGAGGGCCATAGTATGAGAAAGAGCGAAAGCCACGAGAGAAACTTCTGTGCCAGGGTGCTGTTGCCTGCAGTCAGTGCTTTCAAATTCAGTAGTCTTTGGAAGAGCCCGCCTCGTGTCGTATTTTCATGTACATCGCTTAAAGCCTTTTCACGAGAAAAAATGCATCTGACCATATCAGAGACCACTAAAAATGAAAAGGGACACAGGATTTCTGCCATGGCCATAGGGCATTTACGATGTGAGAACCTGACTAATTACAAAATTCCCCAAGAACCGTATCAGGTTACGCCCCACTAACAAAACAATTATTGCCCTGAGGGAATATATTGATCGGCCTCTTGCGTAGTTGCTGAAAACAGTCTGGCCTTGTGATCAAATCGTTGGACAGCTGATAAAAGCCATAATTCATGGGCTCATTTACTGATCTGCAACAACTACATCCGTGATGCGACAGGGGTGGGAGTTACGACAGGGGTGGGAGTTACGACAGGGGTGGGAGTTACGACAGGGGTGGGAGTTACGACAGGGGTGGGAGTTACGACAGGGGTGGGAGTTACGACAGGGGTGGGAGTTACGACAGGGGTGGGAGTTACGACAGGGGTGGGAGTTACGACAGGGGTGGGAGTTACGACAGGGGTGGGAGTTACGACAGGGGTGGGAGTTACGACAGGGGTGGGAGTTACGACAGGGGTGGGAGTTACGACAGGGGTGGGAGTTACGACAGGGGTGGGAGTTACGACAGGGGTGGGAGTTACGACAGGGGTGGGAGTTACGACAGGGGTGGGAGTTACGACAGGGGTGGGAGTTACGACAGGGGTGGGAGTTACGACAGGGGTGGGAGTTACGACAGGGGTGGGAGTTACGACAGGGGTGGGAGTTACGACAGGGGTGGGTGTTACGACAGGGGTGGGAGTTACGACAGGGGTGGGAGTTACGACAGGGGTGGGAGTTACGACAGGGGTGGGAGTTACGACAGGAGTGGGAGTTACGACAGGGGTGGGAGTTACGACAGGGGTGGGAGTTACGACAGGGGTGGGAGTTACGACAGGGGTGGGAGTTACGACAGGGGTGGGAGTTACGACAGGGGTGGGAGTTACGACAGGGGTGGGAGTTACGAGTACGGGAACCACCAAGCAACGTGCTACGTCGCTGCAAGAAACACATCTCAAAGGGACGATAGTGAGCATTTTCGATGAAATCACTCTACTCAAAAGTTTTTCATTCAGTGAACATACATTGAATGATGTTGAGATCCCCACAATACAGCTGATGTGCAAGTAGTTTCTTGCGATCACGGAATTATCATGGACATAAGATTAATAACTGTGTAAAGCAATGCGTTACATCTTGAGTGTTTAGATGTGTTTCTAATTTTAATTCATATAAAGAAAAACTCGTGACACGTGCGTACAACACTCCCTTGTGGACTTTGCGAGGCAGAGTCAGCGCTTAGTCAGTCGTGATCCTCGTGAAAACTTTACCTCCTTTGTCCTCACGAACAATCACATTGAGATGCGCACGCGCAACTACACGTACTTCAGCAGAGGTACAGAGAATACTACAAAATGTCGATCTCAGACGTGCCTTGAACATGCTTGTTGTTTGTATGGACGGCGCAAGACCAGTGGCAGAATTCAACCAACATCGGAAATCAATCGCTCTTGACGTATTGGATGGCTGGCAGCAACAGGGTGTATAATATTCATCGGATTTTTTTTTGTCCAACCCTTATTAAATTCAGTGGAATGTTCATTACGTCATTAGTTATGAAAAACCAGTTCGTGCTGATTCATTCTTTAGAAGATATTAGCATTTCAGGACAATCCAATTCTAGAAGTAGCGTTTTGCAATTGAAATTAATTAATAAAAGCCCTCTGCGCAAGCGGCTCATACGTTTTTGCATATCAATAAAAATTACGAAGACCGAAAAATGCGGAAATTAAACTATTATTGACAAGAGAACGAAGGAATTAAGACAGACTTGTGGAGCCTGCTTGTGGAGTACAAATATATGTGCAACGATTTAAAGAGACGCATGGCATTCGATTCAACCCCCCCCCCCTCGTCTCTCTCTCTCTCTCTCTCTCTCTCTCTCTCTCTCTCTCTCTCACTATATATTTCTCTCTTTCTATCTCTCTCTCACTCTTGTTCTCTTTCTCTTTCTATCTCTCTCTCTCAATATATATATATACTAGCCGCTTCGCGGCCAGGCACTGTGCAAAGCGCCAAAGCCACATACAAAGCCAAATTCTTCAGCCGCCATTTTTTTCTCATTACGTAACCATGATAACCAAAAAAAATCGTTCACAGATCTTCATTTGACTTTACCTACCCACACACCAAATTTCGGTCAAATCTTTGAGTTTTTGGCGGCCATTTTTTAATCCCACCATGACATGACCCCGGCCCACACCTAACCCCATACCAAGTTTTAATTCGATGGGAACTCCTGTGTCTCAGGCGGCTTCGCCGCCTTCGACACAGTCGTCAAAATTTTTCAGCCGCCATTTTGTTTTTCTTGTCACGTAACCATGGTAACCAAAAAAATTGTTCACAGATCTTCATCATCTGACTTTACCTACCCACACTTTTTGGTCAAATCGGAGCACTTTGAGTTTTCGGCGGCCATCTTGTTTGTGCCCACTTCCGGTTACCATGGCAACGCCATTTTTTTAACCCCACCATGACCTGACCCTGGCCCACATCTAACCCCATTCCAAGTTTTAAGTCGATGGGAACTCCTGTGTCTCAGGCGGCTTTGCCGCCTTCGACACAGTCGTCCATTGTTTCCTCAGCTGCCATTTTCTTTTTCTCGTGACGTAACCATGGTAACCGAAAAATTTGTTCACAGATCTTCATCATCTGACTTTACCTACCCACACACCAAATTTCGGTCAAATCGGAGCACTTTGAGTTTTCGGCGGCCATCTTGTTTGTGCCCACTTCCGGTTACCATGGCAACGCCATTTTTTTTACCCCACGTTGACCTGACCCCGGTCCACACCTAACCCCATACCAAGTTTCAAGTCGATCGGAATAAAACTGTGGAAACGTATGATTGTCACACACACAGACAGAAAGCGTCAAAGCCACATACAAATCCAAATTCGTCAGCCGCCATTTTGTTTTTCTAATTACGTAACCATAACCAAAAATGTGTTCACAGATCTTCATCATTTGACTTTACCTACACATACACCAAATTTCAGTCAAATCGGAGCACTTTGAGTTTTCGGCGGCCATCTTGTTTGTGCCCACTTCCGGTTACCATGGCGACACCTTTTTTTTTAACCCCATCATGACCTGACCACGGTCCACATTTAACTCCATACCAAGTTTTAAGTCGATGGGAACTCCTGTGTCTCAGGCGGCTTCGCCGCCTTCGACACAGTCGTCCATTGTTTACTCACCCGCCATTTTGTTTTTCTCGTGACGTAACCATGGTAACCAAAAAATTGGTTCACAGATCTTCATCATCTGACTTTACCAAGCTACACACCAAATTTCAGACAAATCGGGGCACTTTGAGTTTTCAGCGGCCATCTTGTTTGTGCCCACTTCCGGTTACCATGGCAACGCCATTTTTAAAAATCCCACCATGACCTGACCCTGGCCCACACCTAACCCCATTCCAAGTTTTAAGTCGATGGGAACTCCTGTGTCTCAGGCGGCTTCGCCGCCTTCGACACAGTCGTCCAAATTCTTCAGCCGCCATCTTGTTTTTCTCGTGACGTAACCATGACAACCAAATTTTTTTTGGACAGATCTTCATCATCTGACTATACCTACCTACACACCAAATTTCGGTCAAATTGGAGCACTTTGAGTTTTCGGCGGCCATCTTGTTTGTGCCCACTTCCGGTTACCATGGCAACACCATTTTTTTAACCCCACGTTGACCTGACCCCGGTCCACACCTAACCCCATACCAAATTTCAAGTCGATCGGAATAAAACTGTGGAAACGTATAAGTGTCACACACACACACACACACACACAGACACACAGACACACAGACAGCGAAAATATATATAGAGATATATATATATATATATATATATATATATTATATATATATATATATATATATATATATATATATATATATCTGCCTACCTACCTACCCACCCATCCCTCGCTCCCTCCCTCCCTCCCTCCCTCCCTCCCTCCCTCCCTCCCTCCCTCCCTCCCTCCCTCCCTCCCTCCCTCCCTCCCATCCCTCCCCCCTCCCTCCTTCCTTCCCTCCCTCCCTCCCTCTCTCTCTCTCTTTCCCTCCCTCTCTCTTTCTCTTTCCCTCCCTCTCTCTCTCTCCCTCCCTCCTCCCTCCCTCCCTCCCTCCCTCCCTCCCTCCCTCCCTCCCTCCCTCCCTCCCTCCCTCCCTCCCTCCCTCCCTCCCTCCCTCCCTCCCTCCCTTCCTCAGTGTTAAAATATGTGTATAAAGCCTACTACAGATTAGAAACCAATACGACATACGATTTCACGAAGTCTGGCTTCTGTGTGATATTATGTAGAATACCAGAAAAACGTATATACTTTCTGTAAGCTCCTGGAAAGAGCGATTTTATTTAGAGAATTGAAATTTGTTTGCCATTATTTGTAGGAATGCAGAGCTAGTCCGAGGAAGCCTTTAAGCAATTTGCAGCTCAGCCTTTACATCTCCGTCAACCTTTGTCGAGTCTCTCATTCTCCATCCCTTCACCCCTTCTCCTCTCTTGTCCCATCGTGAAACCCTGGCAAAGAGAATTGTAGGTTCCGTGCTAGAGTAACGATTGCCCTTGGGTTAAACATTTTGAGAAGATCACAGTCCTTGTCTTTAGTAATCGTCACTGGCCATAAGGATTTTAAAAAAGACTATGAATTCATAGGCTAGGAGGACACAGGCTCTCGTTATAAAAGCTCTTTTACAACATGCCGGCTATTTTGTTGAAATCTCAGCTTTTAATGGGACACGTGTTGTTCCAACCTCTGTGAAGAAAGGCATCGAGCACCGTGTGAAAATTTTCATATTTGCCTGTATCCTGCTCACGTTATTACTCCGGCTGCACATTTTACATACCCTAAAATCATGTATGTTTTAGTGAGACTAAGATGTTCATTTTAATTTGAGTTTCCGGTAATTAAATATCCGTCCAAATATAATCAGCGGTGATGGTATTCTCAAGATAACAAATCCACAGACGTGACTATAAGAAAAGGTTTTGAACCCACAATTGCAGAATCATTGCACACGGTTAAAAAAAACTGAGCAACCTTTATTCAGGTTTATGACCTCTTTCTACTATGTATTCATAACAACTCTGGCCACGATTGCGAGTGTTTGTAAATAGCATTTGCGACAACAAGTGAATGCTTCAGTAACAAAATAATATCTTGAGGCATTTTGTCATGTGATGAACTATGAAACAGGAATAAAAGTCATAGTTGGCTGTTAGTCCTTTCACAGACGGAAGGAGTTCGTTCATGCATTTCAACGTTCTTTTTGTTGTTTTTTTCAATAATATGTAACCAGCTGTCTCTAATAACGTCTTTCTCCTACTTGATAGGAAACCTTAATTTTCAAGAGAACTCAGCAGCAACTTCCGAGGATCCTTGTTATTTTCAATTGTCAAAAATTGATATGTTTATTTTTATCTTTGCTCAAAATTACTTGGCTAAGGACTCAAAAGAGTCATGGTGTTACTCTGAATTTCAAAAGATTTTGACCGAGCGTTGTTTTTCGCCCTTCCCTGTCACAATTAATTATGAATAATGTTTATTTGCTTCGGCAGTCTGATGCTGTCCAAGCTATCCATGTGCATGCGCCATGACCAGATCTTGAACTTTACAGAGGCTATTGCCCTCCATCGAGTTTTTGTGTTCGACGTTGTTTACCAGTGGAACAACGCGACTTGTCATTTTTTGCCTCTACGAGAATTCTGTGTAAATCGGCGACCTGTCTTAAAATGACTTTCGTGGATACAAAAAACACGAACAAAAACGGCTGCCTCAGCGTAATTGTAAAGAGAGCTCAGGCATTCGAATGTAAACGTGTAGTATCAAAATGGTCATTCTATTTTTGTGTCATCAAAATGCATTATTAACGTTATGTCAAAAACATGAAATAGTTCAATTTGCTCAAACAAATAAAAGAGAAATGTGCTTTGAGGCAACTTAATGATGGTTTAGCACAGGACGTTGCTGGTGTATTATTCGGCAGTCGTTGGCGATGATAAATATTGCACAGTTTGTTACGAGCTCCTTAAACGAGATAAAGATCAACGATGTTTGTCTTCCTAAACTCTGCAGATGTAGAAGGAATAAGTCGATAACAAATACAAACGTTTGCCATTTAGTGACACAAAATATTACTTTGCGTTTTGTACGTAATTCTTCCCTGGTGAATAGCGAGTTTGAGGAATCCTTCATTTTATAAAATGTAAATAACCTGCAATGTATTAGAGGCTCTCAGCAAGTTGTTCACAGACACGCCCAACCTCAAGGCTACATGTTCAGCAGGTTGTTCACAGACACGCCCAACCTCAAGGCTACATGTACAGCAGGTTGTTCACAGACACGCCCAACCTCAAGACTACATGTTCAGCAAGTGTTTCACAGACACGCCAAACCTCAAGGCTACATGTACAGCAGGTTGTTCACAGACACGCCCAACCTCAAGACTACATGTACAGCAGGTTGTTCACAGACACGCCCAACCTCAAGACTACATGTTCAGCAAGTGTTTCACAGACACGCCCAACCTCAAGGCTACATGTACAGCAGGTTGTTCACAGACACGCCAAACCTCAAGACTACATGTTCAGCAAGTGTTTCACAGACACGCCAAACCTCAAGGCTACATGTACAGCAAGTTGTTCACAGACACGCCAAACCTCAAGGCTACATGTACAGCAAGTTGTTCACAGACACGCCAAACCTCAAGGCTACATGTACAGCAGGTTGTTCACAGACACGCCAAACCTCAAGGCTACATGTACAGCAGGTTGTTCACAGACACGCCCAACCTCAAGACTACATGTTCAGCAAGTTGTTCACAGACACGCCCAACCTCAAGGCTACATGTACAGCAAGTTGTTCACAGACACGCCCAACCTCAAGGCTACATGTACAGCAGGTTGTTCACAGACACGCCAAACCTCAAGGCTACATGTACAGCAAGTTGTTCACAGACACGCCAAACCTCAAGGCTACATGTACAGCAGGACAAACACTTTTAAGGAGTTGACTAGGTAGCATTTAATTTCATATTTGAAATTCACACCACAACCGGCTTTACAAAAAAGTGACTGGTCACGAAACCCCGAAGCACAGGCTCCGAACTCGCCCCAAAAGACAAAACAATTGGCCCTTTGTTTTCTGATCAATAAACGCCGTGGCAAATTTTTTGGTCTTTTGGGGCCAAAAGGCTGGTGCGGTGCGCGATCATCTTGTCTCCTACAGCACTTACGGGCCTCAGAAGAGACAGATCCCCAGTGAACCCCAGACACCTGCACAATATTCTGACTGAAACGTATGCCAGATCCGCTGAGATTATGGCACGTAATGATATGCATCGAGCATACCCAAAGCTACCAGAAAAACAGAAGTCTCTTGACGCTTTTTTGTTGGATTTCTTTTCATTATTTCAAAATTTTGCAAACACAGAAATACACATATTGACATCCTGCAGATTTCCTTTCCCCGAAATTTGTTTTTATATTATATACATAGTGAAAAAAAGGTTCTCTTGCAACTAACAAATTAGTAACCTGGCGCGGAATACTGCCATGCAATGCATTCTGAAATACCCATTCCTTGCTGTATTGAAAGTACCCTAAACATGACTATTCACGGTGAAATATCGGGCAAAAAGAAGCAAGTTAATACACATCTACAGTAGTATCACATGTATATATCATCTCTAACCTTCCTGCATCTACTTTACACGTGAACTGTTATTATTAATCACCGTTTTGAATTATTTCATTATTGCCGTGTTTATTTAGTAAGGAGAAGCATCCTTCAGTATAAAATTTATCATGTTTCTGCATCTTTTTACTACTCAGATTCGCCAATAACGTGTGGACGGCTCGGTTGGAGAATGGAAAAAGCAAAGTAGGAACCTGGGCTCCAACCTATGCTTCCCTAAACCCTCAGAGGTCTTATGCTGCAAATCAGAGGCAGACTGTCGTTTAAGAGAGGGGTTTTACAATGAGAGAACCCCTGTTGATGGGAGGTATGCATACATACGCTGTGCCTCTCTACACGATTTATAAAAGCTGAATAACTCAGGGAAACGAGACCTGCTCTTACACCTACTACTTCAAGGAATGTATCGTAGTCAGTGGCCCTACATACCTTCAGAAGCTAACAGGCCGTTAAACTTAATTAATGAATTCATTCACTCATTCATTCATTCATTCATTCGTTCGTTCATCATTCATTCATTTATTCATTCACTCATTCAGTCATTTAATAAATCAGTCACTCACATATTCATTAATGCATTCAGTAATTCTTTCTGTCAGCCACACCCATCGATGCAAACTAGTATGACTCCTCCCTACAGCTTCTTGTTGCTATTGACAGACATGGCCAACACCACACTGACGCCAACAGCAAGCCTTACTGAGGAATGGGCTCTCCATGAAGTATCGACACACCTCCTCTTATCGCACAACAAGTTGGCTGTCAAAAGGTCGAACAAGCAGTGATGATCTTCAGTGGTGTGTTTGGTGAAAAAAACAGCATGTTCGATGAAGTAGCTGTTTGTTTCGACCACACCTTGAATACATTCATTTGTCACTGACGAGTTCGATCATGTACTTCAACACTCGGCCAGAACATTATGCAGTGTCCCTTTCGTTGTACAAACTCCTGTCCCTTATATTGTTTTGGTACACAAAAACAACGGTACAATTGTTCATAATATGTTGAATATGACGAGATAAGAAATATAAGGTGCGTGAGTGGATCATGGGCGTTCAGTGGGTTACTAGGTGACGTGAAGCAAGGTTAAAAGAGGGGAAAAGTGTAGGGACTCTGTACATACTGAACGAACACTTGCTTCACTGAATTGTCGAACTGATGCTTGACTGATTTGAGAAGCTCGCTTCTATGCAGAGTTGACGAAAGAAAGGGAACATACTCTAAATATCACGTTCTTGTAAAAGTGAGCAACACGTATGGGACACGCAGACGTAGACGTTTCAGGAACATGAGCATGGATACGCCCTAAAAGGTCGGCAACAAGAAGTGTCATTAGATAAGTGGGACACCAAGAGGCTCCGGCCGAGGATGTACTCGTCCTTATTTGCAGATGTACCTACAATGCGTGCAAATACCCCTCGAACCTAGTTGTGGGCGTTCAAAATCATCACACTACACTGGAAAGGTACCCCTCACCACCTTCATCGTCCTAACATCATCATCATCATCATCATCATCATCATCATCATCATCATCATCATCATCATCATCATCATCATCACCACCACCACCACCACCACCATCACCATCATCATCATCATCACCATCACCATCAGCAGCAGCAACTGCAGCAGAACTATCATCATTTCATCATTATCATCATCATCATCATCATCATGAATGTCCATCGTAGTGTACAGCGAATACATCAGTGGAATCGAGAATGTAAGCAGAACCCAAAGAAGGAAACGCACAGACGCCCTTGGGGGTGGGGAGTGGGGGGCGTGTACCCGCTGTGGTAAGGTCTCATAGAATACCTCCTTTATCCATATCGTTGAGGAGACCAGCTTTGAAAACGCTGACTCCCACGTGTACTGCGTCGCACCCAGCACAGCGGCCCGAGGAATGGTTCTCGCAGTTGTTTAGAGAAAAACCAGTCTTTTGGATAGGTCTTGAGTTGACATTGGATACATTTGTACGCTGGAACAAAAAAGCACTGTTCGTCTTTGGACGAAGTCCTCAGGCAAATGAGCCTGAGGCGAAGTAATCGCCTTGTAGAGCTGCAGGCGACCTGGTCACCACGCATCGGCTGACGATGGAAGACCAGGACTAACGAACGTGGTGAGCCGTGGACGCGGAGACCTATTCATTAGCACCAAGGTCAAGGCCAAATGCTTAGAGTTACCGCAGTCAGCCAAGGTGGGCAGTGATATGACGTCCTACGTGGAAACAACCAGACAAGGTGGCCAGTGATGTGGCGTCCTACATGGAAACAACCAGACAAGGTGGGCAGTGATGTGGCGTCCTACATGGAAACAACCAGACAAGGTGGGCAGTGATGTGGCGTCCTACATGGAAACAACCAGACAAGGTGGGCAGTGATATGGCGTCCTACGTGGAAACAACCAGACAAGGTGGCCAGTGATATGGCGTCCTACATGGAAACAACCAGACAAGGTGGGCAGTGATATGGCGTCCTACGTGGAAACAACCAGACAAGGTGGGCAGTGATGTGGCGTCCTATGTGGACACAACCAGACAAGGTGGCCAGTGATGTGGCGTCCTACGAGGACACAACCAGACAAGGTGGCCAGTGATGTGGCGTTCTACGTGGAAACAACCAGACAAGGTGGGCAGTGATATGGCGTCCTACGTGGAAACAACCAGACAAGGTGGGCAGTGATATGGCGTCCTACGTGGAAACAACCAGACTAGATCAATACAATGTTAGTTGGTTGTAAGCAGTTGCAGCTGACTGTACGATGAAGTCCTTGTTCTCTACGGCTACGTGTCTGGTTTCCTCTGTATCTGGGCATGAACATGAATTATAAATAACACTGATGTCACTAAGCTATATTTAAGGGGTGCTTTACTAAGTATTGTTACATTTCGTTTTATGCGTTGATTTTCAATCCATTTCTCTACTTACAGTTGATGGTCCTGTTTCACACTTTGTTCACGTCCATTTTATATGTCAACGTCGTATTTCTCGCGTCATTGCTTTTCCTGGTTATTCTAATTCTCCCTGTTGTGCCCCCAGGGGGCTGGGGGTATGAGTTGACCCATCGTGTTTCCCCACGCAATTTGCAAGAGCCGAGTAACTAAGGAAATTCATGACTTGGTTTGCTCTTTCTGTAACCCGTTCTAGTGGTTTTCGTGGTCAATGGCCTCACATAGCCTAGCAAAGTTGATAGGCCGTAAAACCCCATTTATCCATCGATCCATCCATCCATCCATCCATCGAAACATCCATCCATCCATCCATCCATCATTTCATCCATCCATCCATCCATCCATCCATCCATCCATCCATCCATCCATCCATCCATCCATCCATCCATCCATCCATCCATCCATTCATCCATCCATCCATCCACCCACCCATCATTTCATCCATCCATCCATCCATCCATCCATCCATCCATTCATCCATCCATCCATCCATCCATCCACCCATCATTTCATCCATCCATCCATCCATCCATCCATCATTTCATCCATCCATTCATCCATCCATCCATCCATCCATCCATCATTTCATCCATCCATCCATCCATCCATCCATCCATCCATCATTTCATCCATCCATCCATCCATCATTTCATCCATTCATCCATCCATCCATCCATCCATTCATCTATCCATCCATCCATCCATTCATCCATCCATCCATCCATCCATCCATCCATCCATCCATCCATCCATCCATCCATCCATCCATCCATCCATCCATCCATCCATCCATCCATCCATCCATCCATCCATCCATCCATCCATCCATCCATCCATCCATCCATCCATCCTCCTAGTCTTTCTTCTCCTGCTCCTCTTCGTCTTTGCCCTTCTGACCCTCTTCAATCCATCCCTTCTCCTCTTGCTCCTTCTGCTACAGTCCATGCTTCTTATGCTACAGCTCATACACGGTTTACTACAGCTCATGCTTCTCCTGCTACAGCTCCTGCTGCTTCTGCTACAGCGCATGTTCTTTCTTCTTCAACTCATTCTCTTTTTGCTACAGCTCATGCTCTTTCTGCTTCAACTAATGCTCTTTCTGCTTCAACTCATGCTCTTTTCGCTACATCGTATGCTCCTTCTGCTTCAACTAATGCTCTTTCTGCTTCAACTCATGCTCTTTTTGCCACATCTCATGCTCCTTCTGCTTCAACTAATGCTCTTTCTGCTTCAACTCATTTTCTGTTTGCTACATCTTATGCTCCTTCTGCTTTAACTAATGCTCTTTCTGCTTCTACTCATTTTCTTTCTGCTACAGCTCATGTCTCTTCTGCTACAGCTCATGCTCTTTCTGTTACAGCTCATGCTCTTTCTGCTTCAACTCATGTTCTTTTTGCTACAGCTCATGCTCTTTTTGCTACAGCTCATGCTCCTCCTGCTACAGTTCGTGCTCCTTCTGCTATAGCTCATGCTCCTCCAGCTACAGCTCATGCTCCTTCTGCTACATCTCATGCTTCATCTGCTTCAACTCATGCTCCTCATTCTACAGTTCATGCTCCTCCTGCTACAACTTATGCTCTTTTTGCTACAGCTCGTGTCTCTTCTGCTCCAGCTCATGCTCAGTCTTCTATAGTCCATGCTTCATCTGTTACAGTTCATGCTCCTTTTGCTACACCTCATGCTCCTGCTACAGTTCAAGCTTCTGCTACATCTCACGCTCCGTCTACTACAGCTCATGCTACTTTTGCTACAGCTCATGCTCAGTCTTCTATAGTCCATGCTTTATCTGTTACAATTCATGCTCCTTTTGCTACACCTCATGCTCCTGCTACAGTTCAAGCTTCTGCTACATCTCACGCCCCGTCTACTACAGGTCATGCTACTTCTGCTCCAGCTCATGCTCAGTCTTCTATAGTCCATGCTTTATCTGTTACAGTTCATGCTCCTTTTGCTACACCTCATGATCCTTCTGCTACAGTTCGCTTCTGCTACATCTCACGCTCCGTCTACTACAGCTCATGCTACTTCTGCTACAGCTCTTGCTCTCTCTTGAGCTTCTGCTTCTCCTAGTCCTGATTCGCTCCTACTCCTGTTACCACTCCTCTTTGCTCCTTTTTATACTCCTTTCGTTCTTCCTCCCGTACCTCCTCCTCTCGTTCTTCCTCCTCCCGTACCTCCTTCTCCTGTCCTTCCTCCTCCCGTTCCTCCTTTTCCCGTTCTTCCTCCTCCCGTACCTCATTCTCCTGTCCTTCCTCCTCCCGTATCTCCTTCTCCCGTTCTTCCTCCTCCTCCCGTACCTCCTTCTCCTGTCCTTCCTCCTCCCGTTTCTCCTTTTCCCGTTCTTCCTCCTCCCTATCTCCTTCTCCTGTCCTTCCTCCTCCCGTTCCTCCTTTTCCCGTTCTTCTTCCTCCCGTATCTCCTTCTCCCGTTCTTCCTCCTCCTCTCGTAACTCCTTCTCCCATTCCTCCTCCTCCCGTACCTCCTTCTCCCATTCATCCTCCTCCCGTACCTCCTCCTCCCGTTCCTCCTCCTCCTCCTCCTCCTCCCGTACCTCCTTCTCCCGTTCTTCCTCCTCCTCCCGTACCTCCTTCTCCCATTCCTCCTCCTCCCGTACCTCCTCCTCCCGTTCCTCCTCTCCTCCTCCTCCCGTACCTCCTTCTCCCGTTCCTCCTCCTCCTCCCAAACCTCCTCCTCCTCCCGTACCTCCTTCTCCCGTTCTTCCTCCTCCCGTACCTCTTCCTCCTCCCGTACCTCCTTCTCCCGTTCTTCCTCCTCCTCCCGTACCTCCTCTCCCGTTCCTCCTCCTCCCGTACCTCCTTCTCCCGTTCCTCCTCCTCCCGTACCTCCTTCTCCCGTTCCTCCTCCTCCCGTACCTCCTCCTCCCGTACCTCCTCCTCCGTTCCTCCTCCTCCTCCCGTACCTCCTTCTCCCGTTCCTCCTCCTCC
>JAWQFJ010005687.1:25000-27592 GCA_034096865.1 Theodoxus fluviatilis | reverse complement strand
AGGAGGAGGAGGAGGAGGTCAGGGAGGAGGAGGAGGTCAGGGAGGAGGAGGTCAGGGAGGAGGTCAGGGAGGAGGTGGAGGAATTCAGGGAGGAGGAGGAGGTCAGGGAGGAGGAGGTCAGGAGAGGAGGTAAGAGAGGTGGAGGAGGTCAGGGAGGAGGAGGAGGTCAGGGAGGAGGAGGTCAGGGAGGAAGAGGAGGAGAGTTAAGGAAGGAGAAGGAGGAGGTAAGGGAGGAGAAGGAGGAGGAGGTAAGGGAGGAGAAGGAGGAGGAGGTAAGGGAGGAGAAGGAGGAGGAGGTCAGGGAGGAGGAGGAGGAGGTAAGGGAGGAGGAGGAGGAGGTAAGGAGGAGGAGGAGGAGGAGGTCAGGGAGGAGGAGGAGGTAAGGGAGGAGAAGGAGGAGGTAAGGGAGGAGAAGGAGGAGGTCAGGGAGGAGGAAGGAGGAGGTCAGGGAGGAGGAGGAGGAGGTAAGGGAGGAGAAGGAGGAGGAGGTCAGGGAGGAGGAGGAGGTCAGGGAGGAGGAGGAGGAGGTCAGGGAGGAGGAGGAGGAGGTCAGGGAGGAGAAGGAGGAGGTCAGGGAGGAGGAGGAGGAGGTCAGGGAGGAGGAGGAGGTCAGGGAGGAGGAGGAGGTCAGGAGGAGGAGGAGGTCAGGGAGGAGGAGGAGGTCAGGGAGGAGGAGGAGGAGGAGGTAAGGGAGGAGGAGGAGGAGGAGGTAAGGGAGGAGAAGGAGGAGGTAAGGGAGGAGAGAGGAGGAGGTCAGGGAGGAGGAGGAGGTCAGGGAGGAGGAGGAGGAGGTAAGGGAGGAGGAGGAGGAGGTAAGGGAGGAGGAGGAGGAGGTAAGGGAGGAGAAGGAGGAGGAGGTCAGGGAGGAGAAGGAGGAGGTAAGGGAGGAGAAGGAGGAGGTAAGGGAGGAGGAGGAGGAGGTCAGGGAGGAGGAGGAGGTCAGGGAGGAGGAGGAGGTCAGGGAGGAGGAGGAGGAGGTCAGGGAGGAGGAGGAGGAGGTAAGGGAGGAGAAGGAGGAGGTCAGGGAGGAGAAGGAGGAGGTAAGGGAGGAGAAGGAGGAGGAGGTCAGGGAGGAGAAGGAGGAGGAAGGAGGAGAAGGAGGAGGTAAGGGAGGAGATAGGAGGAGATAGGAGGAGATGGAGGTAAGGGAGGAGGAGGAGGAGGAGGAGGAGGAGAAGGAGGAGGTCAGGGAGGAGGAGGAGGAGGTAAGGGAGGAGAAGGAGGAGGTAAGGTCAGGAGAAGGAGGAGGAGGTCAGGGAGGAGGAGGAGGTAAGGGAGGAGGTGGAGGAGGTCAGGAGGAGGAAGAGGAGGTCAGGGAGGAGGAGGAGGAGGTAAGGTAGGAGAAGGAGGAGGAGGTCAGGGAGGAGGAGGAGGAGGAGGAGGAGGAGGAGGTCAGGGAGGAGGAGGAGGAGGGAGGAGGAGGAGGAGGAGGAGGAGGAGGAGGAGGAGGAGGAGGAGGAGGAGGAGGAGGAGGAGGTCAGGAGAAGAGAAGGAGGAGGCAGGGAGGAGAGGAGGAGGAGGAGGAGGAGGAGGAGGTCAAGGGAGGAGGAGGAGGAGGAGGAGGAGGTCAGGGAGGAGGAGGAGGTCAGAGGAGGAGGAGGAGGAGGAGGAGGAGGAGGAGGTCAGGGAGGAGGAGGAGAAGGAAGAAGGTCAGGAGGAGGAGGAGGTCAGGAGGAGAAGGAGGAGGAGGAGGAGGAGGAGGAGGTCAGGGAGGAGGAGGAGGTCAGAGGAGGAGGAGGAGGAGGAGGAGGAGGAGGTAGGAGGAGGAGGAAGGAGGGAGGAGGAGGAGGTAGGAGGAGGAGGAGAAGGAGGAGGAGGAGGAGGAGGAGGAGGAGGAGGAGGAGGAGGAGGAGGAGGAGGAGGAGGAGGAGAAGGAGGAAGGAGGAGGAGGGAGGAGGAGGAGACAGTGGAGGAGGAGGAGACAGTGGAGGAGGAGGAGACAGTGAAGAAGGAGGAGGAGGAGGAGGAGGAGGAGACAGTTGGTGGAGGAGGAGGAGGAGGAGAAGGAGGAGACAGTGGAGGAGAAGGAGACAGTGGAGGAGGAGGAGACAGTGGAGGAGGAGGAGAAGGAGGAGGAGGAGTAGGAGGAGGAGGAGGAGGAGGAAGAAGGAGGAGGAGGGAGGAGGAGAAGGAGGAGGAGACAGTGGAGGAGGAGGAGGAGACAGTGGAGGAGGAGGAGGAGTAGGAGGAGGAGGAGGAGACAGTGGAGGAGGAGGAGGAGGAGGAGGAGGAGGAGGAGGAGGAGACAGTGGAGGAGGAGGAGGAGACAGTGGGTGGAGGAGGAGGAGACAGTGGGTGGAGGAGGAGGAGACAGTGGGTGGAGGAGGAGGAGACAGTGGGTGGAGGAGGAGGAGGAGGAGGAGGAGGAGGAGACAGTGGGTGGAGGAGGAGGAGGAGACAGTGGAGGAGGAGGAGACAGTGGAGGAGGAGGAGACAGTGGAGGAGGTGGAGGAGACAGTGGAGGAGGAGGAGGAGACGGTGGAGGAGGAGGAGGAGGAGGAGGAGGAGGAGGAGGAGGAGGAGGAGGAGGAGGAGGAGGAGGAGGAGGAGGAGGAGGAGGAGGAGGAGGAGGAGGAGGAGGAGGAGGAGGAG
>JAWQFJ010005687.1:0-7500 GCA_034096865.1 Theodoxus fluviatilis | reverse complement strand
TTGCCACACGTGTACAGTGCTCGTCGCTTGCCACACGTGTACAGTGCTCATCGCTTGCCACACGTGTACAGTGCTCATAGCTTGCCACACGTCGCTTGCCACACGTGTACAGTGCTCATCGCTTGCCACACGTCGCTTGATAGACGTGTACAGTGCTCGTCGCTTACCACTCGTCGCTTGTCACACGTGTACAGTGCTCATCGCTTGCCTCACGTGTACAGTGCTCATCGCTTGCCACACGTGTACAGTGTTCGTCGCTTGCCACATGTCGCTTGCCACACGTGTACAGTGCTCATCGCTTGTTACACGTGTACAGTGCTCGTCGCTTGCCACACATGTACAGTGCTCATCGCTTGCCACCCGTGTACAGTGCTCACCGCTTGCCACACGTCGCTTGCCACACGTGTACAGTGCTCATCGCTTGCCACACGTCGCTTGCCAGACGTGTACAGTGCTCGTCGCTTGCCACACGTCGCTTGTCACACATGTACAGTGCTCATCGCTTGCCACACGTGTACAGTGCTCATCGCTTGCCACACGTGTACAGTGCTCGTCGCTTGCCACACGTCGCTTGCCACACGTGTACAGTGCTCATCGCTTGCCACACGTCGCTTGCCACACGTGTACAGTGCTCATCGCTTGCCACACGTGTACAGTGCTCATCGCTTGCAACACGTGTACAGTGCTCATTGCTTGCCACACGTGTACAGTGCTCGTCGCTTGCCACACGTCGCTTGCCACACGTGTACAGTGCTCATCGCTTGCCACACGTCGCTTGCCACACCTGTACAGTGCTCATCGCTTGCCACACCTGTACAGTGCTCATCGCTTGCTACACGTGTGCAGAGCGATGCTTCCAAGCCGCACAGCCGCGTGTGGAATGGAATAGAAACTGTCCTATTTTGTGTTGAGCCGCTAGCGTCATCCACATATATCTTCCAATTACTGTGCGTTTTTGTTCATGCAGCTTGCAAGCGGCAACTCAGAATTTCATAAAGACTTCTGCAAAGAGCGAGAACGAGATGGCGAGGTTGAAAGGACTACACAGACAGCATAAACATGTCTATACATTCAACTCGGACTGCAGGTGGCAGGGTGTTGTGCAGACGTGTACAAGCTATTGGGGTTGGACGCAACCCGGTGTCGTAAATATGTCCAGGCGTGTAATTCTGTCTGTGCGTGAATGGTATTTGGTGAACATCTACGATGCACCTGCCCCTCTGTATGACTGCATTAGCTTTGGTTCAACGTCTACGACGTGCCAAAGCAAAAACAATAAGTAGGCCTACTTACAGGAACTTCCCTTCCCTTCGCTCTTATCTACAGTGCACAAGCTAGCCTATTCATATTGCCAGCTTGAGAAATCTCAGAAAATGTTTGCATTGGCATATGTTTTCTGTCTGCTGGAAAATGAGAGATTTGATGCCGATTCCACAATCCACATGAGTACGCACGCATGAGCTTATGTAGAACGGCCTTTAAAACCTTAACAGTTTCCAGCAGATAGAACATAAAAGCAAGCAAACATTTTCGGATATTTCTCAAGTTACCCAACTTCGTCCTCACAATAATCTAAGAAGTCACTATTTATTGCACACATTTACGTTTAACAACATTTGATGTTTAGATAAAGGGGCACGATTTTCGGAAAGACTTCCATAAAAGAGCCACATGAGTGGATTCGTCCGAGTACAGGGGTGTCTAAAGACGGCCAAGCTGGCGGGCCATACAAGCCAGCAACGCAACACCATCTGACTGGCAAGCGGTCTTGGTTGGTTTATACTCAGTGAATTTGCAGTGATTCGTGCAAAGAATAACAAAAAAATGTGATGATTTGAAAAAATAACTCGTAAAAACGCAGCCTATCAGATGTTATGTCCCGCCAGTTTGTGTTTCCAGACAGCTTAGTTGTCTTTCTCACACCCCTCTCCTCGGACAAGTCCACTAGTGCGGCCCGTGTATGGAAGCTTTTCCCAATGTTCTCCCCTTACTTCTGCAACCAGGTGACACTCAGATTGTCCATAGAAAGCAATAAAGATGTGACTCATACCCCGAGACTTCTCACCGTGAAACCAAAAGAAACTGTTCTAGGAATGCAAAATGTTTGCATTGAGTCTCATCTGCCTTTTGTTTGACACGAAATTGTGCTTATCATAAAGCAGAGGCCATTCATATTCCCATATCCCTTGTGATGGGCCGCTGAGGAAGGGTCACGGTCGACGCTGCACCATGATTTTTCTTGGTTGTCGTGGTAACTGAACTTGGACCATGCTGCTTGAAATAGCGCGGGTGTTTTCTGTTCTCGCCAGCGTCACACAGCATCGTACTGGAGTTGCGCGATAGACGGAGAATGGTTTCCTGGAAAGCAACCACTCAGAGTGAAACTGAAACTAGTTCCTACGAGCATATGGCGCGTGAATGGATGGATAGAATTCATCAATAATGATAAACCCGCTGCTTTTCAATAGCGTCTTATCACTCATAGCTGGGGCTCAAGCCGTTTTACACTTTATACCACTGGCCATTGGGTCTCGCGATCGATCCTTCACTGGCAACTGACGATAAATACAGTGACACGCAGACTGGAAGCACACAGTCAGGTAACAGCAACATCCCCACTTCAAGAGAAGCATTCCAGTCCGATACTTGTTCAGGGCGACGTACAACTGCCATCACTGCCCCAACAGGCGCCCGTTTTGACTCCTGTCTGTGAAGAGGAATTGCATGTGAAGACATTACCTCCATGATGCACCTGCATAATCCCTGCAGTCTCCTACGCCGCAATCAGTAGACACAGGCGATAGCTTGTAGCGCTCTTACCACTGCACTGGCCGCCAAAAGGCCGTAACACGCCATGCCTCTTGCGTCGCTGTCGACGTGGCTTGCGACTAAACGCTTGCTACAGTCGCTAGCGACATACATAGGTTAGCTTGTACGCGTTTCCACAGCATCTTGCCTCTTGCGGCGGCGAGTCTATATGCAAAGATGTCCCTGCTTCCCGCGAATCTTAATCCACCTCGTCATCTCGTCACCCTTGTGGATTCGGGGAAACAATTGACCCACAGGGTCTCCCTACGCGATTTGTAAGGGGCGAATAACTAGGGACACCGTGACTTGATTTGCGTTTACTCTAAACTGTTCTAGTGATCTACGTGCTTAACGGCCTTACATAGCCTACAAAGGCTGATAGGCCGTAACACACCATCCATCCATCCATCCATCCATCCATCCATCCATCCATCCATCCATCTGTCCGTCCGTCCGTCCGTCCGTCCGTCCGTATATCCGTCCATTCATTCATCCATCGCCATGATATAATTCTAAGTCGGCTCCTGTGGAGCTGTATCAGTAACACTCGCAGCGATTGAAATATATATTTCAGTGACGCTGGCGACTCTAAGCAAAATAGGACAGTTTCTATTTCATCTCACCAAGCGTCAGTGGCGGCTCCTGGCAAGCCATCGCCCTTCACACGACGTGGCAAGCAAATGGAGCACTGTACTCACGTGTGCTTGGCGATGAGCACTGTACACGTGTGGCAAGCGATGAGCACTGTACACGTGTGGCAAGCGATGAGCACTGTACACGTGTGGCAAGCGATGAGCACTGTACACGTGTGGCAAGCGATGAGCACTGTACACGTGTGGCAAGCGATGAGCACTGTACACGTGTGGCAAGCGATGAGCACTGTACGTGTGGCAAGCGATGAGCACTGTACACATGTGGCAAGCGATGAGCACTGTACACGTGTGGCAAGCGATGAGCACTGTACACGTGTGGCAAGCGATGAGCACTGTACACGTGTGGCAAGCGATGAGCACTGTACACGTGTGGCAAGCGATGAGCACTGTACACGTGTGGCAAGCGATGAGCACTGTACACGTGTGGCAAGCGATGAGCACTGTACACGTGTGCAAGCGATGAGCACTGTACACGTGTGGCAAGCGATGAGCACTGTACACGTGTGGCAAGCGATGAGCACTGCACACGTGTGGCAAGCGACGAGCACTGTACACGTGTGGCAAGCGATGAGCACTGTACACGTGTGGCAAGCGATGAGCACTGCACACGTGTGGCAAGCGATGAGCACTGAACAGGAAGCGCCGTGCTGGAGGAGCGTCACTTTGTAAAACGTGTGGAGGTCGCCTCTTGTTCACGTGGCTTGAAACAAATGGGAAGGAGTCAAGACATTGTGGGGTTTAGGGTGCATTTCCACTATCACCCACGTCCCCTTGGTCGCCCATCGCAACAAACACACAAAACGAATGTCACCAAAGGCACCAACTGTGAATCAACAACAATTATCAAGTGCACCAAACACAAACATCATACACACAATAACAAAACTCCACAAAATCTTGGATGCAAATCCCTTTCCAGACTCCTCAGTGCAATACATATTTCCTTCTCTTCAGTTTTACCAGAACGGCCTTGATTGTGCATGACATGACAAAGATGAACTTGCTTCGACGAGTGGAGTCGAGGCACGGTGACCCCCAAAGATGGAATGAACTCCTGGATAGATCGGTACACAAAAAAGCGCAAGCATGGGGACCTCCGGTGACCTTAGCCACAGCAGGGATGTGTTACGGCACCGCCATCATACGGGATATTTCAAGTCTGCAGGGCTTTTTTCTGCCGCGTTACGGAAAAGTTTGCAATGAAACGTGCTTTAATACCTCTCTGTTTGGTGTCCGTAAGTAACAAGAGACGGTAAGCGAAATCTAAACAGCATACTTGTACATCTCTCTCTCTCTCTCTCCCTCTCTCTCTCTCTCCCTCTCCTCTCTCTGATAAAGATCCCATCCTGAACAGCCGCACGGTGGTGAACCTTTCTAACCACTCGCTCACTCCGGCGGAGAGGGAGGTCCTCGAGCGTGGACTGAAATTCTGCCCTACGAAACCCATGGACCCCGTCAACCTCGCAGCAGACACAGAGGAATTCGTCCGTCGGCTGAGACTACGGGAATTCTTCCATGATGACTCACAACCTGACCACACAGGAACTCGGGATCAGTTGCCTCCTTTGGACGGCAGAAGCAACGCGAGAAGGTCGGTCTTCACTCCGCCCGAAGGCCGCTGTCAGAGGTTGGACTTGTACGCTCAAGCCCTCCGCAAGTACGTCAACATCCAGTTCCTCAGCCACCGCCGAAAGGTTATCCATAATCTTACCCCGGCACAGCAGATGGCGATTAAGTCCTTGGATGCCAACAAGGACATCGTCATCAAACCTGCAGACAAGGGGGGAGCAGTCGTCCTCTTGAACCGCACCGATTACGTCAAAGAGGCCCTACGACAACTCTCAAGTACCCAGCATTACCAACCCCTCCAGTCTGATCCCACCAAGCAACATGCCCAAGATTTGCACCAGCTAGTAAGAACCTTGCCATCCAATCTCCAGTCAGTCTCTGATCTCATACCCCGGAACCCTCGCCTCGGTACCTTCTACCTGCTCCCCAAAATCCACAAGGAAAACGTCCCCGGCCGCCCCATCGTGTCGGGTATGGGAACCCTGTGTGAGGAAATCTCGGGGTATATCGAGGGCATTTTGAAACCCTTTGTGCAGGGCACACCAAGTTTCTGCCGTGACACCACGGACTTCTTGGACAAGTTGTCACGACACTCCCAAGTCCGCCAAGGTGCTCTCCTTGTAACGATGGATGTTTCAGCTCTGTACACCAGCATTCCCCACGAAGGAGGCATCGCAGCCGTCGGATCAATCCTGCAGGAGAACAACTACCCCTCCCGTGATGCCGTCCTAGCCCTCATTCGCTTCATCCTGGAGCATAATACCTTTACCTTCGACGGCAGAGTGTATCTCCAGAAGCAGGGCACAGCCATGGGAACGAGATTTGCCCCACAGTACGCTAACCTCTTCATGCATAGGTTTGAGGAGGATTTCTTCGCCACACAGAATCTCCATCCCGACTTCTACATCCGCTACATTGACGATGTTTTTTTCATCTGGAACCATGGTGAAGAGGCACTCAGACAGCTCCACAGAGACATCAACCAATTTCTCCCGACCATCCAACTCTCCATGGAATTCTCCCCGGTGTCGGTCAGTTTCCTAGACACTCGAGTCTACGTGGAGAAGGCCAGATCTACACCTCCCTCTACAGGAAACCAACCGACAACCTGCAGATGCTCCACTTTACCAGCTCACATCCACGACATGTGAAGGATGCGATCCCATATGGACAAGCCATACGGATACATCGTATCTGCTCCAACGACCAAGACCGGGACGGACATCTGCAGGAGTTGGAAACCGCACTTCTCCGCAGTGGCTATCGACGCGAAACTGTTCGCGCCCAGTTCAGGAAAGCCACCAACCAGAGACGCGATGACCTCCTCGTCCGACGAGAAAAAAACTCTGGAACCAGCAGAATCCCATTCGTAGTGGACTACTTCCCAGGGGCGGAAAAACTGCGACGTGGGCTGAATGACCTCCAACACCTGCTGGATGACGACAGGCGCCTCTCTCGGGCTATGCCGACTCCCCCTGTGCTGGCCTTCAGGCAGCCCCCCAACCTGAAAAGACTGCTGGTCCACAGTAGACTTTACACAGAGACACCCGCAGACGGTATGAGACCATGCAAGAAACCACGATGCGCCACTTGTGCCATTGTCAGTTCGGATAGCACGGTTACTAGGAATGCGACCGTACACCAGATCAGAGGCAACTACACCTGCAGCTCGTATGACGTGGTGTATTTGATCAGATGCCGCAGAGGGTGCCCGAATGCGTGGTATGTAGGAGAAACATGCCAGCCACTAAGGCAGCGCATGAACGGGCACCGGGCCACGATCAGAAATCGGTCGCCTCTACCTGTGGCTGAGCACTTCAATTTGCACGAGCACTCGGCATCAGACATGCTCTTGAGCGTGCTGCAAGGCAACCTGCATGACACCCGACAACGTCGCGTGGCAGAGCAGAAGCTCGTGAGAAGATTGAACACCCATCACGCAGGGCTCAACCGCGACCTGGGATTCATGGCACATTACAGATGAGGAAGCTGTACCTCACACGTGCCTCCCGTGCTCTCTGCCCAAGAGGTTGGAGTGAACTCCTCTCACCGCCTGCCGGTCATAAGTAATCCCACCCGCTGTCTCTCTACACTACGGCCAGATGAAAGAGAGTACTCCGAAAGCTCGCCAACCACTTTCTGCCAACCACTTTCTTTGCAGGCCAGCCAACAACTTGCTTTGGGCCACAGGTCTCGTAGCCACTCCAGCAGCCACAAGCCGCCTCCGCCTGCGCCACAGCGACCAACAGGAGCCGCTACCCGCAGCCGCTGGCCACAGACCTGCTGCAGCAGCCAGTCCCGCCAGGCATGACCCCAGGGGTTCACGCCTGACGGCCAGCGCTCGAGACGAAGAAACAAACGGCCCTTTTCAGGGCCAAAATTTATTTGTTCAAGAAAGAATACAATTTTAGTCGGAAGCTTTTGTCACGACGTATTTTTGGTACTGTTGTCAGCCCGACCCGCCATCCCT
>JAWQFJ010005683.1:5000-10000 GCA_034096865.1 Theodoxus fluviatilis | reverse complement strand
CATATGCCCTGATGAATCAATGTTATCAAACAGTTATATCTTAATAAAATTCTTATATTTGGTCATTGTTAATAAATCTTCTACATCACAGCATCTTTTCCTGGAATCTTGTCTGTTCCACAGTTGTTTCAACGTCGCCGCCTGTTGTATCATCTACTGGTAAGTATTCCGCGAGGTAGTGACTGTTAACAGTCATGGAGGTAGCCGGTGGAGGTAGACCAGTAACATTTTTGCAGAAGGTTCATCAACACCATGTTTACTATTGATGTGTAGATCACCAGCTCCTGGCAGCCCCATATCCAGTAGTCTCCCCTCCTGCATGAGTGCATAGTCAGCTCCTCAACCTCTACTCGCCTGTTGAAACCCCGTCTTTTGACAGGCGTATTTGGGCGAGCAAGCTTTGGCGTTTGATTTTGTGCGAGGCGCAGTGCCGTGGTTCGATCCCCGGTATAGGAGGAAACTAGAGTATTAACTTCTAGAAATATCCTCGACGCATCTCGCTAGATTCCCGCTTCTGCAGCCGAGAGAGTGGGATTCCCACTGTGCAGGGAGTTGACAGCTGTCCTGTGTCCGTATTCCCGTCATCCGGGAACCAAGGGTCAACTGCAACTCAATGGTCATCAGATTGTCATGTTGTGGAATACCTTTTCTGAAAAATGCGTTACATTAAAGCATCGAGAGAAAAAAAAACTTTTCAGTGACTTAGCCCGACTGGTTAGGTTTCAGATGCTTTTTGTCTCTAAATGGCCGCTACTATGACATTCTTCTTTAAACGGACATCACTTTTACAATTTTCATTCTTCAGTCTTCATACTAAGTTCAAATTAACCATAAAAGACGATATCTTGTTTTTAAACTACCTGCATATTTCCGAAATCAAAGAATCAAGTTAGTACCATTTTGTGGTGGCTGGTCAGAATAATTATTACGCAGAGCTCACTTTCAAGGAGTCTCCGAAGCAAGGTCGAAATTTCGACACTGTTCTAAGGCTCGCGCACAGCCTGTGCTGCACCGATGTCTCCCTCACCAGCTGGAGTGCTGTGGTCTTTGTGCTTTCGGGGCCTGCTCCAGTAGCACTCGCACAGCCGGCCGGCCCCAAGCAAAACTGACCGGAGGAGAAGTGACCGATTCAGAACTGACTGGGCGAGAAGTGTTTGGACATGGTTGAGGCTAGTCGTGCCTTTTCTCCGCGCGATTTGTGACCAGCGAATAGCTAGATAAATCGTGACGACTTGTACCTTCACTAGCTATCGTCAAAATCATCATCATCATCATCATCAGCAGCAGCAGCAGCAGCAGCAGCAGCAGCAGCAGCATCATCTACATCATCAACATCATCTTCATCACCATCATCATCATCATCATCATCATCATCATCATCATCATCATCATCATCATCATCATCATCATCATCATCATCATCATCATCATCATCATCATCGTCATCATCAACATCGTCAATATCATCGTCATCATCATCAACATCGTCATCATCGTCATCATCATCATCATCATCATCATCATCATCATCATCATCATCATCATCATCATCATCATCATCATCATCATCATCATCATCATCATTCTCATCATCCTCATCCTCGTCATCATCATCAGCATCAACATTATCATCGTCGTCGTCGTCGTCATCATCATCGCCGTCGTCGTCGTCATCATCATCATCGTCGTTGTCGTCGTCGTCGTCGGCGGGGCGGCGTCGTCATCATCATCGTCGTCGTCATCATCAACTCTCGTCTTTTTCCTCTCCGACACAGACGGAAACGACTGCGCTTCACTTCCCTGCCTCCATGGCGGAACGTGCACGGATCTTGCTTTCGACTTCCGGTGTTCCTGCATGCCCGGATGGACGGGGAAGACGTGCGAACAGGGCAAGTATTTTTAGCTCTTTGCGAATTCTGCAGGGAAGACAAAATGGCGGTAACCGTGAAGGACAATAAATATGTGCTCAATAAGAGTTTCTGATTACTGTTTCAATCAGCACCAGCAGATCTTCATATCTGGCATTTACATGTCGGATATTTGGTGTGCGGTACTTTGTAACTCTGCCTCTCTGCCTTTCTCTCTGTCTTTCTCTCTGTCTTTCTCTCTGTCTTTCTCTCTCTCTTTCTCTCTCTCTCTCTTTCTCTCTCTCTTGCTCGCTGTCTTTCTCTCGCTGTCTTTCTCTCTGTCTTTCTCTCTCTGTCTTTCTCTCTCTCTCTCTTTCTCTCTATCTTTCTCTCTCTGTCTTTCTCTTTCCCTCTCTTCCCTTTCATCCCCTTTCCCTCTCCACCCCACCCCATCCCCAATTGTTTCTTCGGCTGTTTGGAGCCGCCCATAGCTGGGGTACTCAATGTGGCTGACATTCAGGCTGATAAGAGGTACATTGATCAGCTCTGGCTGTTCGTTGTATCACGACACAATGTCAGGGGGGTAAAGATCTTCTGTCGGAGCAGAGACGCAGATTGGAATGTTTGAAAACAAACAGATCGAAATGTTCTTACTGTTTTGGCATGATCGCTAAAAATAATACTCCGTGACGTCATCTTTTGCAGATATTGACGAGTGCGCAAGCGCCCCCTGTTTGAACGGCGGGACATGCGCAGACATCATCGACGACTTCCTGTGCAGGTGCCCGGCTGGCTTCGAGGGAAAGAACTGTGCCATCAGTGAGTTGTCTCCCTTGGTGTCCTTTTTGTCAGCTAATGCTTTGGTGAGAGTGCAAGGAGATTGGGTGAGTGAGCAAGTGAATGAATGTGAGCATTGAGCACTTATTGTGTGAGCCAGTGAGTGAAAGTGAGCACTGAGCACTTGTGTGAGCAAGTGAGTGAGTGTGAGCAGTGAGTGAGTGTGAGCAGTGAGCACTTGTGTGAGCAAGTAAGTGAATGTGAACAGTGAGTGAGTGTGAGCAGTGAGTGAGTGTGAGCAGTGAGTGAAGGTGAACAGTGAGTGAGTGTGAGCAGTGAGCACTTGTGTGAGCAAGTGAGTGAGTGTGAGCAGTGAGTGAGTGTGAGCAGTGAGGGAGTGTGAGCAAGTGAGTGAGTGTGAGCAGTGAGTGAGTGTGAGCAGTGAAATCTTGTGAGCAAGTGAGTGAGTGTGAGCAAGTGAGTGAGTGTGAGCAAGTGAGTGAGTGTGAGCAGTGAGTGAGTGTGAGCAAGTGAGTGAGTGTGAGCAATGAGTGAGGGTGAGCAAGTGAGTGAGTGCGAGCATTGAGTGAGTGTGAGCAGTGAGCACGTGTGAGCAAGTGAGTGAGTGTGAGCAAGTGAGTGAGTGTGAGCAAGTGAGTGAGTGTGAGCAGTGAGTGAGTGTGACCAAGTGAGTGAGTGTGAGCAGTGAGCACGTGTGAGCAAGTGAGTGAGTGTGAGCCAGTGAGTGAGTGTGAGCAGTGAGCACGTGTGAGCAGTGAGTGAGTGTGAGCAGTGAGCACTTGTGTGAGCAAGTGAGTGAGTGTGAGCAGTGAGTGAGTGTGAGCAGTGAGCACGTGTGAGCAAGTGAGTGAGTGTGAGCAGAGAGTGAGTGTGAGCAAGTGAGTGAGTGTGAGAAAGTGAGTGAGTGTGAGCAAGTGAGTGAGTGTGAGCAAGTGAGTCAGTGTGAGCAGTGAGTGAGTGTGAGCAGTGAGTGAGTGTGAGCAGTGAGTGAGTGTGAGCAAGTGAGTGAGTGTGAGCAAGTGAGTGAGTGTGAGCAAGTGAGTGAGTGTGAGCAAGTGAGTGAGTGTGAGCAGTGAGTGAGTGTGAGCAGTGAGTGAGGGTGAGCAAGTGAGTGAGTTAGAGCAGTGAGTGAGGGTGAGCAAGTGAGTGAGTGTGAGCAAGTGAGTGAGTGTGAGCAGTGAGTGAGGGTGAGCAGTGAGTGAGGGTGAGCAAGTGAGTGAGGGTGAGCAAGTGAGTGAGTGTGAGCAGTGAGTGAGGGTGAGCAGTGAGCACTTGTGTGAGGACTTGAGTGAAGGTTAGCAGTGAGCCATCGTGTGAGCAGTGAGTGAGTGTGAGAAGTGAGCACTTGTGTGAGCAGTGAGTGCGTGTGAGCAGTGAGCACTTGTGTGAGCAAGTGAGTGAATGTGAGCAGTGAGTGAGTGTTAGCAGTGAGTGAGGATGAGCAGTGAGCACTTGTGTGAGCGGTGAGTGAGTGTAAGCAGTGAGCACTTGTGTGAGGAAGTGAAGGAATGTTAGCAGTGAGCCATTGTGTGAGCAGTGAGTGAGTGTGAGAAGTGAGCACTTGTGTGAGCAGTGAGTGCGTGTGAGCAGTGAGCACTTGTGTGAGCAGTGAGTGCGTGTGAGCAGTGAGCACTTGTGTGAGCAGTGAGCACTTGTGTGAGCAGTGAGTGCATGTGAGCAGTGAGCCATTGTGTGAGCAGTGCGTGAGTGTGAGCAGTGAGCACTTGTGTGAGCAGTGAGTGCGTGTGAGCAGTGAGCACTTGTGTGAGCAAGTGACTGAATGTGAGCAGTGAGTGAGTGTGAGCAGTGAGTGAGGATGAGCAGTGAGCACTTGTGTGAGCAGTGAGTGAGTGTGAGCAGTGAGCACTTGTGTGAGCAGTGAGTGAATGTGAGCAGTGAGCACTTGTGTGAGCAGTGAGTGAATGTTAGCAGTGAGCCATTGTGTGGGCAGTGAGTGAATGTGAGCAGTGAGCACTTGTGTGAGCAGTGAGTGAGTGTGAGAAGTGAGCACTTGTGTAAGCAAGTTAGTGAATGTGAGCAGCGAGCCATCGTGTGAGCAGTGAGTGAGTGTGAGCAGTGAGCACTTGTGTGAGCAGTGAGTGAATGTTAGCAGTGAACTATTGTGTGGGCAGTGAGTGAATGTGAGCAGTGAGCACTTGTGTGAGCTAGTGAGTGAATGTGAGCAGTGAGTGAGTGTGAGCCAGAGAGTGAGTGTGAGCAGTGAGCACTTGTGTGAGCAGTGAGTGAGTGTAAGCAGTAGGCACTTGTGTGAGCAGTGAGTGAGGGTAAGCAGTGAGCACTTGTGTAAGCCAGTGAGTGAGTGTGAGCAGTGAGCACTTGTGTGAGCAGTGAGCA
>JAWQFJ010005676.1:20000-29102 GCA_034096865.1 Theodoxus fluviatilis | reverse complement strand
CCATCGTACATAAAAGGTAACGTATAATCATGGAAAATGTTATATATGTACATAGACCGCAATCAAAATGGTTGACCGTCTACATCAATTTACATATATATAAGTAGTCTACATCGTTTTAACCCCTAGAGTGCATGGCATATAATTCATCGCATATTTACACATTGGAAATTTAGAATTGTCTACATCATTTTACGAGTATATAGTCTATTATGGTACAAAATCCCAGAATTTATGACATTGAAAGTAGTCGTATAATTACATTTAAAAGTGTCATAGATACAGATCATAAAGATAATACAGTCAATGTTGGATTATTCATCCTATACTTGATTACTTGGAGAATTTTCCAACTTTTCACTGCGTAGTTTAAACGCATAAAATATGTACATTGCAACGTCTCGTGTTTTCGTGACATCGCGTCCATCAAGCAGGTACTTTACCTCGGCGTATCTAGCCTTTTGCATATGTTTTAAAATATATTTGCGCCTCAGATCTTTGTACACATGACAGTGGATTAAAAAGTGACTTTCGTCTTCATAGCTTGTACAGAAAGGACACTCTTTTTCTGAGTTTTGTTCATTTCTACGACTGGCTTTGAGGTCATTGTTTCTTAAACGGAAGCGAACAAATGCATCCCTAATTTTTTATGTTAACATTATTCAAATAGCTTTCACACTCTATCTTACGTTTGTAGGATCTATACAATACAAAATGATCGCTTCCAGTAAGTCTCGTATTCCATTCTTGTAAATAGCAGTCTCGCAGTCTCTGTCTGAGCGCCCGAATAAAAGCTTTTTCATTGTTGGTCCCTGCATTTGTCCATATATATGCAAATCCGAGCTTGGATAGACAATGTTGAATGGATCGTGCCCAGTTCATCTTCGCAGATGTACATACATTCTCTTTCAACAGCATTATATATGCTTGTTTAGGCAGTCTATCCATTGTCATCTTACATAACCGTAACCAGTATTTCACTGCCCTTATTGTTGTTGTTATATAAAGGGGGTATCTACCGAGTTCTCCATAGCACATAGTGTTTGAACTTTTAGCACTTACATTTAAAAACCTCTTGCAAGCGAACAAATGTGCTTTTTCAATGCAATCTCTCCTTTCCAGTCCCCATAACTCAGAACCATATAGCAAGGATGGCTGTATCTGGGCATCGAATAATCGAAAGAAAACGTTAGTATTCATAGTGTGCAGATTCCACATTGTTCTAAGCAACTGCATTGTTTTCGCTTTCGCTTTTACAGTCAGGCTGTCAAGGGCGGAAGACAGAGACAGCCTGGTAGTGAATACAAGCCCCAGATACTTATACTGATTTACTACTTCCAAAGCTGCACCTCTCAAATACCACCTCTCTCCACGGCCCAGAAATCCCCCCTTTCGAAAAACCATAACTTTAGTTTTATCAGTATTAATGAGGAGGCCCAGCTCTTGGGAAGCATGGCAGAGATTGTCTATCTGGCATTGTAAACCAACAGGAGTACTCGCAAGCAAAACGATGTCATCTGCGAAGATAAGGGAAAAGATCTCTGTCGCACCAGGCAACAATTGTACACCATGACGCCCATGCCTTCCAACATATCTTGCAACATAATCAATAATAGGCAAAAAACTATCGGGGACTCAACTGACCCCTGTCTTACGCCGACCGGGTAGTCAAAGAACTCTGTAAGGTTTTCTGGTGCAAATTTCATATCTCAGTGTTTTCGCTCCTGCCTTTCTTTATCTCGTGTTGAAAGATTGTGGCTTTTTTCCGTTGAGACAATATGTTTCGACCTCTAAAACAAAAGGCCTAAGTCAAGATGTATTTAAAGAGAACTATGTCCCTAACATCAACAGGGTTTCAGTGACTGTATATTTCGCACGATTCTTGCGAAACAGGTTTTGGTCAGCAGAGGAAGAGGAAACCTGGTAAACTGTGTTGCTTCAGTCACTTCCAGCAAAAATTCGAAGAAGCAGGGGTTTTTCCCGTGTAGGTGGGTTTTTTTCAACGTCAGAAGTAGACGTACATGACTGCTGAGAAAAATCCGAGGGCTAGTCTAATTTAAGAGCACTTCTTCTGTAAAGAATAAATCACATAGCCTCGAAGTCCCCCAGCTCCCAACCCCACTCCAACCCGGTGTCTCTCCCCTCCAAAATCCCCCCCCTTCCTCTCACCTCATTTGTTGATGTTTTGTATCTCCCCTCCTTTACAGAGAATCATCACTCAAGAGGCCAGTGCGATGGTAACGACTACAATTCCAGTGATGCGCTCTTGCAATGCTTATGCACTGATGTATATACTGTATCTTGCTCTGACAATTCTTCTTGACTTTTCAGCACGTGTCATATTACAATGAAACACTGCAAAACATCAGTAGTATTGGATCTTCTGTACTTCACGGTATGATGTCATCCTGTGAATGAGACAGCGTTAGAACGAACGACATGACATGACATGACATGACGTGATGTAGCGCAACGAAGCATAACATGCATTGTCAGGTTTCGATACGGATCTATTACTAGAACAGGCTGATTGAACGTTGAATTGGACAGTGAATACTTATTATAAAAAAACTGGAAACGCTCATCCGATTCCGTTGACAAGCATGTCATAGTTCTGGGTAGAGCTCCTCAAATTGTCGGAGTCATTCAGCCGCGAAAAGCAAAAGGTTTCCGCAAACGAGATGAGCCTCAGGACGCTATCATTAACAGTGATGTCTTAAAGGGAGGAAAATTCACACAAATGCCTGGATCCTTCTGGAACAAGAAGGGAGAGAGAGTGCAGACTTGGTCGCTTGATATGCCCTCTCATGCTGCTGGATGTCACTTTGGGAACCAGCAGAAGAGGACCTCCATCGAAAGATTGTAAACATGTCGAAACTTCAAGGACTCTATAACAGTTACCACTGCTGCGCATTGTTTGCTGACAAATGATGGAATTAGCAGTCACGTTTCTAATCAGGGACTAAACCACGGCACCCAGCCAAATGCCTCGCGCAATTGTCAACTGAACGGACTTACGAACATCTTTCAGACCTACGATTTGAGGAACAAGCTTCATTAGGTGTTAAAATTCATTTGGTGAACAAACAGTTTGCTTTGTGCACCCATGATGGTTAATAGTAGGGAAATTGGAGCTTGTGCCACTTTGAGAACTATACTTATTTGTTAAAATTGAGTCATCGTCTTTGATATCACTCAATCCGGTGTATTGAAAGTTACATGCAACACATTATTTTTCTTGGTAATTTACTTTATCTTAAATACTCCAGAGGACATATGTTTTGAGTCTTGCCTAATTTTGCGTTGTTGTTTTTTTGTCCTGCCGCGTGTTTTTTGTTGTCTGATTGATGTGATTATTTGATTTCAAATCTAGTGGGACAGAAAATCAAACAGGCCCAAAAGCATGACCATTCAGATAAGGTGCCACTCTCCACTTTGCTAAATTCTGCAGCTCGCTCTGCTGCCTCCTCCGTAGTCGGCAGCAAGTATTGGTCATTTATATGTGAACTGTACTTCCACTCACCAACACTAGTATATAAAGTCGTAATAAACGTTAGCACGACGGGTTTTTATCACTTCGCCTCACTATAATGCCACAGAATTCACAGGTATGTTGTTCTTCTTTTAGGAGCGGTTCGGTTCTTGCTTAACACTGAAATGGAAAGTCAGAAGGAGGTCAACATAAGCGAGGAATTCTTCGCCAATTATGTAAGCAACGCAAGGAGGCTTTGTCCCACTTTAATCAATTAGGAACTTGAGGGCACTGTCAGATAACTAGCGAATCGATGGAACTATGGATATAAGATACATTAACCACATATTTTACTTACACATCAAAATGACTTTATTCAGCTTAGGAGGTACACTAATTGTACACGATGAACACATTACATATTCCAACTCATGCAGGGAACAAGGCCAGGAACAAGATTGCGTATTGAGACATCTGGACAATTGAGAAATTTACAGCAAATAGCATTATCTGATATACAGTATACTTTTTTGCAATTTGGATGAGGTCACTCCTTTCTTACTCACTTACTCATTCACTCTCCACATTACTGTACATTTAAAGACATATTTGGCAAAGAAAAAATATTTCGACATCATTACAATTTTAAAATTCTGGGATGTATTCATCCGTCTCCGATTAGGAATCAACGATTTGAAAGAAAATCGGCGTTACAGACGATGAAATAGGAAATTTTACCTGTCCATTCTGCAACACATTCGAAGATGAAATACATTTCCTAATTGATTGCGATGAATACAGAAAGATAAGAGAACGGTGTACTGAACGCTATGTACACCCAAGTAAAAGAAGACTGTACTGTGAGCTCATACAGAGAACAAGCAACCATGCAACCAGGGACATAGCGATGTACATTATTTATGCATTGAAAGCTAGAGAAGAAAAAAAAGCTGGAAGCTGAAACTGAAAAACAGATGTAAACCCATTGTCAGATGTTTACAGAGCTCACAACGTTTGTTGAAGGTGCAATGATAACGTACCAATGTTCATCGACATATTATGATACATTTAGTAGTGACCACTGCTGTTCAGATGGGCTGTCGGCCTATGAATTAACTTCTTTCGTTCATTCGTTCGTTCGTTCGTTCGTTCGTTCTCCACCCACTCCCCCACTCGCCCTTCCATCCACATGCATGCGTACATGCAAATGCACGTACACCGGGCTGTATAAACGTTACCATACGATAACACAGCGCGTTTCTTTTTTCTGCCTTTTTCAGGCGGTGGAATTATCAACTTTTCTGAACGAGAGACTGCGATATCTAGAAGACGATTTTAAACGTCTTGAACATCTAGCGAGAAGTGTGTAAGTACCACGAAATTTTTGCTCAAAGCTCTGGGAGAGACGGGAAAGAAACCGTGCCATGCTTGCTGTGGCAAAGCACGAATTTCCATCTTCGAACAGTATTATCGGTATTGATTTCACCAAAACCTACCCCGCAGCATGCAGTCCTAATCTCCACATAGTGCAATGGTGTCAGAGAGTGAGAGGCCGTGTAGCGTGGAAAATAGTTTCCTGTTGAAAACAGTTTCCGGAAGTCATCGCAGAGTTATCTGCTCGGGACGTGCTGAAAATTCTACTCTAAAAAGAGACGGCACACGCCACTCCGCCTGACTGACTTCGCACGCCCGGGGAGTTATGCTAAGATCCGGCCGCGTTAATATATCTGCGTTTTGTGACAAACGTCTTGCTCGGCGGTACTGTACTCCATGAACCTTAACGGTCCTCGTGATTCGGGTGTAATCTTAAGCTAAACAACGTTTATTGGCGCTGCTGAAATGGTCGAAGTCGGAAACATTCGGAACGTCGTTTAGCTTAAGATTACACCCGACTCACGCAGACCGTTAAAATGCATGGAGTACAGTACCGCCGAGCATAACTCCCCGGGCGTGCCAAGTCAGTCAACGGTCGCGTTTTATAAAACCAGACTACAAATAGACTACAGGGAGGTGACTCCCATATTATTTCTGGCAGGGGAGACAGCCTTTCACGGGGGAAAACTTTTTTGAACGCTACATTATGTGTTAAACGACACAAATGCACCCAAAACACAAAATCTCGTAAAGCAACTAATGCGTCGTTTGTCGGGATATATTCCATGCGAAGAACAGGTGCAGTAGCGGTAAATCGCATAAAGAGAGAGCCGAGCAGATAACTCTGCGATGACTTCCGGAAACTGTTTTCAACGGGAAACTATTTTCACCGCTAAGTGGGGCTCACTTGAGCAGTAGAGAATCGCTGGCATCCTTGTGTACGGAACGAAAGGTAGCAAAAGCATCACAGCAACAGGAAAGTGAAAGATGACAAAGTCGACATACAAGAGATTGGGAAAGTTGCTGAATGCATTTGCTTGTTTGCGACCAGGCGTCATTCCATGGGAAAACTGCGAAAGCTTTGTGGGTTTGAGATCATTTCGTCCCACAAAAAAGATAAATTTGACCTTCTCACAGCGAAATCACATGTGATGATTGACCGAATGTGCAACATTTGCCGCAGGAAGAGTCTCGGGTGCGAATTCATTGTAAAATGTTCTTGGCCAGCCTTATCATACCACGATTTCAGTCTTTGCTCTTTTACTCCTCGTCTTCTCAATATTTACACACGCTTTATTATTATATTCCCACAGTTTTCAAGCGGCATTCCCCTGTTTTCCTCGTGTACTGTATGTGTGTAGCAGTTTAGAAGTTGTGTGTGTGTGTCTGTGTGTGTGTGTCTGTTGGTCGGTCTGGTATGTCCGGTCCTGTCCAATCTGGTCTGTCCCGTGTGTGTGTGTGTGTGCGTGTGTGTGTGTGTGTGTGTGTGTGTGTGTGTGTTGTGTGTGTGTGTCTGTGTGTGTGTGCAGCTGTGTGTATTTGTGTGCAAATATGTGCATGTATGTGTGTCTGTGTGTGCACGCGCGTGTGTGCAAATCTTTCTGTGCAAATGTGTGTATGTGCATGTGTATTTGTGTGTGTAGCTTCGTGTGAATATGTGTGTATGTATATATATATATATATATATATATATATATATATATATATATATATATATATACATGTATATATACGTGTGTTTGTGTGAGTGCATGCGCGCATGCGCATGTGTATGTAAATGTGAGTGTGCGTGTGTGTGTGTGTGTGTGTATATGTGTGTTGTGTGTGAATGCACGAGTGCGTTCCTGTGTGTGTGTGTATACGTGTGTGTGTATATATGTGAACATGGGTGTTGCTATGTCTATGTGTGTGTGTGTTTATGTGTACGTGTGTGTATGTGCTTGGGTGTATTTGTGTGTAAGTGTGTGTGTGTATTTATATACATGTGTATGTGCAAATGTGTGTTTGTCGCGTGTTGCGACAAGAGTTCAATCATGAAGTGGGTTGAATGCTAATTTGAGAATCAGTTGCTGTGGGGCCATTGGGGGGAGTGGTCTCGAGAAGAGGGGGGTGGGCTGATACCTTCGCTCGATGTGGTTAGATTTGAATGTATAATGACGCGAGATGCACGTGGATTACTCAGAGAGCTTTGCGCTAAGGCGTCACGCTACGTCTTCATGCCCAAAGTTGGCGTGGGTCAGAACATTCTTACTTGAGCTGGAGAGTCGAGTGGACGTAGACAGAGAAGCTCTTAGGGGTACGTGAGGGCACAGCCATGAGGTCTCTCGTCTGTCGGGTTGGCCATGCGATCTGAACCCTGATCAGTTCTGGGGTGAACTGTGGATACAGCGGGAGGCTGGAAAGGTCGTCACGGCCTGTGATTTGGGGTACGTACGAGCGTGTGAGAACGGGCGAATTCGTGTGGGCGCGAAAGGGTGAGCGCGCGCGTCTATTATATTGCACTTAGGTTGATTCGTATAACTGTTGAAAAGGGTCAGTAAATTCCTTATCTGTGAGAACACTTGTAAGAGTAAAGTTAAGCTATTTGCGTCTCGCTGGCTGGGCAAGAGGAATTTGGTATTTCTTTAATTATACAGGTTCTAGTTTGTGAAATGTAAAGGCGCCTACACACGTACCGGTTGTCCCCCGGTTTTGCTGCCGATCCGGTCAAAAATCGAAACCGTGGACTAATCCAGCACGGTTCTTGTGACTAGGGCTGGCTCTATTTTCCCGACCCCTCCGGACCGGTTCATATGCCCGGCAACGCGAGATCTCGCGTTGTGGCGACTTAGTCGCCAATTTCAATGGCGGACGCTTTCGTCGCTTCAGGCAGGAAAAGGTGTATTTGGGGATACTACAAACCAATCCAAAGAAAAGGTAAGCCATGAACATCATAAATTTATCAAAGCTGTATGTTGAATGCGTCAGTAGGTCGTGAAAGCTTCAACTTTTTACAAATCGAATGCAGGTCAAGGCTGATCTACGCTTCCAACAATTATACAATATCATTCAATCTGCTCCACCCGCTTCGTTGCGTGTTCGCACATAAAACGCTGTATTTCGGGATACTAGAAGGCCCATCCCAAGAAAATGTAAGCCATGAACAGCATTAATTTATCAAAGCTGTATGTTGAATGCATTAGTAGGTCGGTAAAGCTTCAACTTTTTACAAATCGAATGCTGGTCAATGCAAATCTACACCGGTGAAGAATGTCGATCGCCTCCGCTCGCGTGTTCGCACAGAAAACGCTGTATATCGGGATACTAGAAACCCCATCTCAAGAAAATGTAAGCCATGAACAGCATTAATTTATCAAAGCTGTATGTTGAATGCATCAGTAGGTCGGTAAAGCTTCAACTTTTTACAAATCGAATGCTGGTGAATCTCAATGCAAATCTACACCGGCGAAGAATGTCGATCGCCTCCGCTCCATCGCGTGTTCGCACAGAAAACGCTGTATATCGGGATACTAGAAACCCCATATCAAGAAAATGTAAGCCATGAACAGCATTAATTTGTCAAAGCTGTATCTTGAATGCATCAGTAGGTCGGGAAAGTTCTGCATTTTGCAAATCCGACAGGCAGGTCACACGCATGTACGTCAAAGCGTCTCAGTTGTTATAGGCTCACCAAAGGGACGTAACTCTAAATTCTGACTTTGCTTCGCGTAAAATGGACATCGCTCCAGTTCGCGGTGTGGGTGTAATCGTTGCGTGTGGCTGTCAACCCGCTTTTTACACGCACGGTCAGCCGGATCGGGAGCAAAACCAGCTTGAAAAACGTAACGTGTGTAGGCGCCTTAAGAGCCTCTGGGAGATAAACGGTTTCTTCTCTGAGTGTACATTTTTGAGAGTGTGAACGGTCGGGGGAGAGGGGGGTGGAATTATGAATCAAACTTGTTGGTTGGTGAATTGTAGATGGTGACTGCCTGCTTCTTTTTGCTTGCAGGCCAACTATTTATCTATCTATATATCCTTCTTTCCTTCTGGAGGATTCCTTTCTTTTCCCACTTGCTGTGGTTTGTCTTTCTTGCCTGTCCCCGGGGAGAGGGACTGGTTACTTCATCGACGCTGGAGAACGGGATACGGAGGGATCGACGTTGGAGGAGCTGGACGAGGGGACGAGGTCGTCTGGCTGTCTACTGCCTCTACGGGAGCGGGCACTGCGCAGCACAGATTGCGGCACTGTCAGCGCTGGAGGGAGTGAGGAGAGTGGA